>JAGDQP010001492.1:0-73024 GCA_022664845.1 Lepisma saccharinum
TAATAAACAAATCGAACACAAACATACAAATAGTACTACAAAAAAACGCAATCTACCCTTGGTTTACCGGTATCAATATTCCTAGAAATATTATATTAACTATAAATAGAGCTAGGTCTACTTACACTAGTTTAAACGGAAACTTACACTAAATGAAAATAAAAACATCTCCGTATTGTGAATGTCAGAAAGAAATATATGATGTCGAACACCACTACTAAAAAAAATTTATATACATTAATTAGAGATAATTGTCGATAATTATTTATAATATAAATAAAAAATATATATATATACATAATTTCTAAATTAGAAATTATAAAGCCAATTAGTTCTCTAAATATGCTATATCAACCTAATAAAATAATAGTATTCTTGATACATGGCAAACTTCTCTAAAAAAAGAAAGACATCAAATATATTTCTTACATTTCTTATAAACTTATTCAACTAAGAAAACATTGACAGAAAAGATCGTAAAATTTATTAAAATAAAAATTTTAATTTATTATGATAGATTTACACAAAATATAATTAAAATAATAGCAGAACTCAGTAACATGTTGCAACTCAAAAATATCTTAATTCTGTTTTTGAAATATATATTTGCATAACAACAAAAACATATTATAATAAATCATTTTCTGGAATTATTCAGCCCAGATAACAATTACTTATATGTTTTGAATCAAAAATAATTGAAAAAAATATAAAAAAAACAGTGTACATTACAGAATTATTTTAATTATTATCCAGATAATAATTATGTTTCTTATATATCATAGAACTGAAAATTTGACAAAATGTAAAACAATACTAAATTATGTTATTTTATAAAAAAAAAAGATATTACTTTGAGTGTTATTTCAGTATTAAACTACAAAAATTCTGAACTTTACGAAGATCTTCTACAAATTATTAAAGAAAAATTAAGAAAACAATAATCACATATGTGATAATATTATCAAATTATTAAGATCTATCTAAGCTACGCCGAATGTAAGAATCACGTCAAGAAAACATCACTAAAGACACCATGGTTACAACAACAATGAACACGTCACGATTCGACTATTCAGCTGCTTCAGCGTCTGACGGTTAACAATGAATAACTGGAAAACATACATGGATAAGATGTTTAACAAAAAAGTGCCTAATATGTAAGTTATAATGCTTCGTAACAAGTAAAAACAGCAAATAACGAATTCGCTATAAACGGGCCTTAGAAGCCTGTTTGTGATAGATATGAGAATGAATGAATTAATTAATATGGACAGTACATATTTTCATTCCATGGAAATTTAAAGTAAATTTCAGCGTACATAACAGCGTACTGGTTGTTCTTATCTAAATATTTGAAAAAATATCCTTTAGCTATTATACACAAACGTGTCTTTGTTAAAATAAATTACTATTCGTTGATTTCATGCTAATCGGAGTTTTCTTCTAATGCAGTTACTACCTGAATTTGATATTGTTTGTGTTTCCCATTGGTGTTGTGTAATATCAAATGTCGGGGATTTTCCCTTGTGCCTGAAAATACCATCCTCAGTTGTTGATTCTGAATATCATCCCAACCAGGGAAAACAATTGTATTTCTACCCAGTCAAGTAGTAGGGCAAAAATTACAAACAATCTTTAGTTTTAGGCTCCCCCTTCTTAATTTGTAACGAATCGAACCCTGGTAATATCATTGATCAGTATATGAGAACCTTTTATGAAGTGTTAAGGGAAAATTCAACTCCCTTGATTGAAAGGATCTGGTCATTTCGAGGCTTAAGGATAAGTACGTTGTACTGAATTTGTTACTAACGGCTGCTGCTGTTTGACGTATGTTTTGCTTCCAATAATTTACGCAGACAGAATTTTTAGGTGACAAAATTTCCATTTTAATGGGAAGTTAATATTCGTTTAATAATACATTACTCATTTTTATACTTATTTCGTACCTCAGACCGATCCCGAATTTCACAAAAGCAGTTTCTGGGCATGCAGTGCATATTGCCCTTCGCAAGATATATGCACAATTAGTCTGATTGAACTAATGTATAATCCGTAGTGACATAAGCATGTATGGCGTTATCCTTAACTTCATAATTAGGGCTTGGAACTTGAAATGTCATCTTCTTTCTGATGGTTTGATAACTATGCAGGGCTTAATAAATACTCATTTTAAATCATAAACTGAAGCCAAAAGCGGCATTTATTATTATTATTATTATTATTATTTTGGTGTATCGTTTGATGTTTATTGGTAATGTTTTTAGTTTTTAATTTTGTTTTGAAAACTGTATTTACACGTTAACTCTTACACTTTCTAACATTTTCCCATTTCTATAAATGCTTGTTTTTTATGCTTTAATCACCGTGATTTTTCAATGGGCCGGCCCTAAGCTCCTTCTAACCATGGAAGTTCACACCGCTGTAATCATTTCTTTACATTATCAGAAATAAAAAACTGTTTTATAGGTCATTTTCCAGATTATATAGTCTTTGCTCTTTAAGTACCACGTTATAGAAACTGGTTATAACTCTTTTAGCGTCGTGTTCCGAGCGCTATTCGTAATAATGGAATATGGACCCTAATAATCACAGTTACGCAAAATTTTCATCTCTTATGTGATTTTCAAGATCCTGTAATCGACTTTTGTCTTACACGCAATTGACAACCTGAGGTTTCTCGCCCGTACAGCTTTCAGTACCTGTCTTTTTCAAGTCTGAAAAATTACATCTTCGGAGAGAACAATTCAGAGGAGAGCGACTGGGAAGGAAGCGACTAAGGCCTTTATTTTACGGAGAATCTTAGAAGTCCGGAAAAATAGTAAAAGCCAAATATATTTAATACTCTCTATAAAGCGTAGATTGTGTACCTCAGTCAGTAACTGTCAGGAAGTATAGCACATTCCTTCTAATGTTGAGGAATTGAGATAAAACTGATAGGCATCAACGAATAATCCTCTGAAAAACATGTTTTCCCACTCAGTGTTCGATTTGTGCAATTTCCAGAGAGGGAAGAATTAGTGAGATATATAGTATACGGTATTTTAGGATCGTCTATATCCCAGGTTAAAGGTATATTTCTGTAAAAAGTACCAAAGAATTTTTTTGCCGAGAGGGGGATAATCCCAACCATCCTCCGCTACAAATCGAACACTGCCTACTCCTTCTTTGTTATTGTTAATCAGAATACGTTTTCTGTTCTGACAAGCATCTCTGTTTTTCCCCTCCTTATATCGCATACTGAAGAATGAATCATTACTCATTGCAATATCTATGCATCTCCCCCCCCCCCCCCTTTCATATTTCAAAAATCTTTGCATGTTGTGTCAGGATTTGGCATTTGACGTTGACAGCGCATTGGCAGTTCGAAGGAAACTAGTTCTTTATCTTGAAGAAACAAACATCTGTTGAAATGTAGGATTTATAGATTTCCGACTCTTGTGATTAGAAGGAACGAGCTGTATAAAAAATGAAAAATATATTTTCCCTATGGTCCATACTTTTTTTTTTACGTACTATAGACACCACCTCGACATTCGTGTAGGGGATTAAGGAATAAATATCCGTCTCAATAACTGGCCTGAACAGAGTTCGAAACCGATCTCCTTTTATCGATTCATGAGCAGAAATCGAATCCACTACAGCAGCGATCTGCAAACTATGATCCGCGAACCACAGATGGTCCTCGAGACCTGCCTTGGGCAGACGCAGGGTAGCGCATTGAACCTACCAACCAATAAAACTGGTCCGCACTTGAAAATAGTTTGTGGAACTACACTGCACTACAGCATTTGGCTGCGTATAAGCAATTTATTTGACGAACGTAAAACACTCTTACTACAAGCATGTGTGGTCTATTCAGTCTATGAGTATATTCAGTTTGACTCTGACCATTGTTTTCATAATTATATGAGTGATACAGGTATGGACAATAATTTTGACGCATGTCTTTAGATAATATTTCCCAAATTCGCAGAGATGTTTCTCCTGTGTGTAGAATCTAGTAACGAAAATTAAAATAAAGATTAATGATTTCAGTTGAGTTACAAAAATATCAATCTGCAGGATGAAACGAAGAAATTATGCAACTTGGTGCGATTTCTGGAATTAGATTATTTTACCGAAGAAAGATTTTTTTTTTTTTTTGCTACAAATCAGAACAATATTTTCCACAAAAACGCGTTGCGTGATTGTGCGCAAGCCAACAGATATAAACGATATTTCAGTATATTTATTTTTTTTAAAAAAGAAAAGTCAGTTATAGAAATGCGTCAGAACTTTTTGTCTGTAACTGTACAAGAATATACTGAAAATTGGAATAAATTCTGTTAATATTTTGTATTTAAGAATATTAAATACAGTTTGTTTTCTGCATTTCTTTCAGACGTCAGCGAGTGAGACAGAAGATGGAGGCATTCGGTTGGATCGTGGTACCTATCAGTACATGTTTCAAGACATAGTTAACCTCAAGACAATGCTTCTGAAGCTAAAACGAGTGCTGCATGAGGTATTTGAACTCTGTTTACTTAAATGTATTGAAATATCTCGATAATTTTTTTATTCTTCTATATGTGCATGCAAGAGTTAACGTAAAACTCTAGTACTCTAAAGCTAGCATACTTTCTGTTCAAGAAAAAGAAATCGAGGTGGAAGAGGGGCGTGGGGGGACTTACAAAAGCATGCATGTTACAGCGTAGGGTTTTAATATCGTTAGTCGGGTTAAAACTCATATTTTGGGGAGTATTCATTGTCGTGCCATTTCTATGTTGATACTAAGAAAGATTTTTTTATGATTTACTAACAGAAAATAAAGCAAAATGTTTAGCGTGAAATGGGTTATCTCACTCCTGACAAATGCTACCTCATTTTGTATGTTGAATGTGAGCGTTTCTATCCTCGACCATAGTGACCCCAAACCACTGGTCACTCACTACATTTCTTATTACCAAGAGTCAGTATATTTCTCTGTACTAAACTTTACATTTATTCACTACCCCTAGACTCGTGTCAGGATATATACCATTTGCTTGTACCTTTAACTGCAAAGTGAAAAAAGTGACCATAGTGACCGTATGAAAGATATACGTATATACATTACCATGGTGAGTCAAAAGTTCCTAGCAAACTACACGCGTTTTACTGTGAAAAGTACAGCCCATTGTTTTATATGATTGCAATCACGACGCAAATCCTCATTTCGAAACCTCAAGGAAAAATGGGCTAGTGATCGGAACAGATGGAAACTCTATGGTGTCAGGTCAGGGCTGTGCGATAGATAGGGGATCATTTCGATTTTGCAGATTTTCCTTGATGTGTTTGTCCTTTGAACATTCGTTTCCAATAAATGATGGCAGCGTAACGAGATTCCAGAAAATGGTTAATTTGATCCAGTTGTCCGCGGTAAAGGTTCGCATCAACTGCACGACTCTTTGGAATATGTTCCAGTGAATAATTTCTTTAAATTTCCACCAGAAACACAACATTGCCTCATTTGAATTTTATTAATGGCATCTAAAGCTCAGGCCGGAATAGGGGAGAGGAAAGGATGCGGGAAGGTGTCGGCCAGGGCTTAAGTTGAAGGTACAATTCCGGTATTTGTCTGCTGTAGCTGAGAAAAAGCCTCAGTCAGGATGGTCGGCCACTGAGATTGAACCTACAACCTCCCGAATGCCAAGCCAACGCTCTACTACTGATCCACGGCCGCTCGTTACAATGTTGCCTCTATTGAAACCATACTTTCAAGATCTCTTCAGCTTTCTGACTAGTTGTAGCAATTTCGATACAATATCCTCTTTTCATCTCTCTCAATTCGTCTCCTTTTTTCTCAGTCTCACCAGGTTGGATGTCGGAATGGTACCTTCAAAATAGACCCTGGTGGACTTTCCTCCCCTATCTTATCTTAGCCTGAACTAAAGTTGCCTAAAGGTCACAACTAAATTCAAACATTCGTCTCTTACAGGTCATATCCATAAAAAATCTTGACACTTTATTGCCTCAGCTCACATTGAAATGTATGAGATTCCAGACGAGACGACCTGCTACTATACCCAGACCGGTGAAAATGACGCATGGTGCTCTGAGAAGATCCATTCTCACTTGATAGACGATAGTGTTGCTTATCAGTTGCCACAAGAAGTCTTTCCGAATGGATTTGTTCATGGAAGGTGGTGGTCCGTGATGTAAAGCTCCTGAGCTAAGCAATACCAGTTTGTTTGCTTACTGTATCGTGCCCCTCCACTGCATACATTTCTGAGGCTCCAACGCAAATAGAAAGTTCTTCTTACCAGTAATGTTTGAAAAGGACACAAATTTTTATCTTTCTCTGCACATAACTACACTTCTTCGATAACTGACTACGTTCTTCGAGAGACCACAGTTTCACTAGTAGTGCGCTACAGTAGAGCTTTCGGATGGCACCATGTTCCCATGTTAAATATCCACCTTTGATAAAGTAATGAGGAACTTTTGTCTCAACATGGTGGACTTTACTTAGTTTTTCATTTTTAGTTGGGGTGGGGGGTCATAGTAACTTCTCTGTACTGTATATTCTTTCTATGTACTTCGTCAGTAATACACTGGAAACTATACCTCTTCTTGCATTCATTATTCTCTAAACGGTGAACTCTTAATTCACATCATATTATGAAGTTTTCAGTTTAAATTCAGTGAATTTGTCTAATACACAAAAATATTTTACTTGTATGTGCATGACACTCTCGTTTCATATTTTAGTAGTACGTTTATTCTAGAATATACACTTTCATTTCACTGTTTGTGAATTCGTCGGCTTATGTCACTAAATTTTACGATTTCTTTTAAATCTAGACGTTTGTTGAAACTGCATGTTCAACTCTTGTGTTATCTGTGTGTGAAATTGTCATTTTTAATTGTTAATATGGAAGTTAAGAAAAGCAACACACAGCGCATGGATACGTTATAAAACGTTAGCCTTTGTTTCTAAACTTAACCCTTTAAAACTCTGATTGACATTGTCCTATAAAGTTATTAGATACGTAGAAAATGCACATACAGTTCCACAAAGAAAAAAACCATTTCGTTGTTCATTTCTAATTAATTTAGGTTTAACTTGGCCATACTGTCTCTATTTTATTTTTTTAATATGGGCCAGTCTAGTAACTTTGGACTCCGGCCCGTCACGATTTGCCCCTTAGCTATTAAAATCCACACCCTTGCCGGGACCTTCGAGCCGTTGGCCTACCGCCGCAGACCGCACGGCCACCCGGCCGGCGGTAATACTCTCATTGCAACTTTGCTAAAATGTCTCACAAGAGATACGAATTATATCAGTTCTAACTTTATATCAGTTCTGAAAACCCGACAGAACTAAAAACTTTAATTTGGAAATTACAGTATGCAAATTTGTAGAAAGCATAAACAGCTTGTCGAATTTTTGTCTTTAAATAATATTCGTATTGTTTAATTGTTTCATGTGGATTTTTATAGATAAATTTAGTACGAAAGAACGCGACTGTATTAATTTGTGAAAATGGGTGTACTTACCGTATAGGTTTTTTTCATTAATTTCAGTAGTGCAAAGTGGTTTGGGAAAAATAAGGCGTATAAAGTATTCATTGAAAATAAGAATAATTTGTTCCAAAATAGTAAGAGGAAGATTGGATTAACCAAAATAATACGTATCTACGTAAATATTAATTCTTAATGTCCTCTTGCTAATGAAAAAAAAAAAAAATCTTTCGCTAAGTGCTTTTTACCTTCCTCCGGAAGACTTCTTAAGGCGAACAACGATTTTTTTTTTTTTTTTTTTTTTTGTGTGTGTGTGTGTAGAAATGTATCTTTTGGTGGTTATGTATATTTTAAAAGTGAGATCTAGTACAAATATATGTAAAAGAGAAAATATTGTGTAAGATGATTAACTTCTACGTCACCGTGTTTTGGAATCTTGAATTTCATAAAGTTTTCTGGTCAAGATTGTAAGTAATTGGAAGGAGCTGGAAAGCAGGATTTCGTTTCCTTTAGTTAATTTTATTCGGAATAATCCTTGGTTTACTGATGCATCTTGTATAATATAAATTTAAAACAAGATTCATACTGGATTTCATAACGGAAAACTCAACTCATTCACAGCGAATTGTTTTTTTCATATAGATTTCCACTGTCGTCTACAGCTGAATTTCAATTTTATGATAGATTTTCTCTAACGATTCTTTGGAGTAGTCATATACATATTGTTCTCATAATCATAACAGTGGAACAGTTAACATCCTCATGCCAGTATATATTGAATGAACGTCGTAACCACGTAATTTTTGTACAGTAGTGCCTAGTTTTACAGGTGCAACTCCAGTGTGAAATATTTGTACGATGTATTAGAGTTGAGAAAACCAGCACATCCATCCTGTCATCTTTACCAAAGTTTGGTCCATAGAGATTATTTCAACTTGCTTTTAGTAATTGGCTTTTTCAGCATTATATGTGACGTTAACAATGATTCACAACCTATGTTGCTACCCTGTATGTTTGCTGGTACTGTGCTATGTTTCACATATTATTCAAAACAGCTTTCATCACCAATGAGTTCAACAATCAGGAAATATAAAAGTGCACCAGTTATTTTTTTTGTTTTATTTTAAGTTATTCAAAGTACATAACGTACTGTTGAAGTGTTATTTTAATTTTTCTTCCAATATGCAGCAAAATATTTATTTAATGTTTAATAGTTATTTGACACTTGCCATAGTAATAATAGAGCATGTGTGTAAACTTCTCATACTTTAAACTAGGCTTCCTATAATTACATTATCTATTATTTCAAGGACATTTTATTCTTTTCTATCGTTCTTCCTTTTCTGCACACTTATATTTAATTGCAAAACTAAATGTGATTATTATATATATATATATATATATATATATATATATATGTGTGTGTGTGTGTGTGTGTGTGTGTATATATATATATATATATATATATATATATATATAACAATATAACATGCTATAATAGCGAAGCGAAGAAACCACTACATCTGGGGTTGCCGGACGGAAATAAATAAATAATAATTAAAAGGGATAGGAAGGTTAAAGAGGCAAAAAGATTAAAAGGAAGGACATTAGAAATATTCATAAGAATGTAACAACTATCGAATTTACGAGTGTACACTTTCAAAAGCTAGACTTTGTGAAGCTCATTACTATAGGGTGACCAGATTTTTTTAAACAAAAATATGGGACAAAATATGCAGCTCATATAAATCTTCAGTGAATGCCTAGCATAACGAGCGTTGCGCTTATGCTAGCTGTTTACAGTCTATAGTATGTTCCAAGTGATGTCACACGCATTCAGCCAATGAAGATTAAAAGCACGGAAATCTTGACACACAACCCGCGTGATGCCAACCAAACGCACGAAAAATTACTACGCAGCAATGGAAGATACCTAGCTTCGCTCTTACCAGTCGAGACCACAGCCTTGTCAATAATTAAGAGGAAATATTTTGCCTAACCAAAGAAAGAGAACCAAAATAAGTTATAAGAAAAGTTAACAAAATATTGCAACATCGTTAAAAATTGGTGCTGCGTTAAATAAAACAAAATTCATAGTTTGTTAAATAGAAGAACGTCTGGTAAACTTAATACATCTTGAAATATAATCGTGATCAGTTTATATTTATTACGTACGAAATCAAGAGTAATTTTTTGGAATTTGCAAACTCAATTATAAAAGGAGACAAAACTTCATATATCATATTAAGATGATTATACTAGAAAGCAGATAATTCCCATATAAAACTATCAGCTTTCTCATTCCTTTTTCGGTATTGGGTGTACTCCATAACTATGTATAGTTCGAAATCTGATCAATATGTACCGTATTTAGAAGCTTTGATTAGTCGAGTAACTCCTTAATGTTTCGTAATTGTATAATAAGTTAGTTGGACTGTTCGCTTTTTTTTTTTCAGCCGATCCCATCAAACCTTTTGTTCTTCAAAAATGTATTTCATGAAGTAAAAGCAAAACACTGCAGATCTTAAGAAATGCTGTTGTACAAGTTACCCAAGTTGTCATCGTATACTTCAGCAGCAATTGAATTTCTGTAAAATGATTCCCCTCCCTTGTGAAATACCGTTGATACCTTGGGTTAGGTGGTTGCATTTCGAGCCAAGGGATATTTACGAGGTTTTCCTTGCTGTTCCTCCCAATAAATTATGTCGTTTCAGGTTATTTATTCTTAAGATATTGGGATATGTTGCCTGCGAATTCGCTGGATAGGTGCATGCTGGAACGATGGTCGAGAGGCGACGACAATCTCTCTCTCTACTCAGATTATTTGAGAGCAGAGCTAACATCAAATAACCTGACGTGTAGTGTTGTTACTTCGTGTCGTTTTAAAAGTCAAAAGTCAAGAATATATATATATATATATATATATATATATATATATATATATCGCAAAGTAACGTGATTAGTATGTCTGTGATACTGTTATGGATGATCCGGTTTACACCTTAACCAAAAGATTTCATGTTACTTTGTCGTTAAACCTCAAACAATGACTTCCTTGTATTAACTGGGACAGCATTGTTTTGAAGTTTACGTCAGGTTTGACTTTAAAATGAGAAGGAAAGAATATATGGTTATTGCAAGTGATTCATTTGGTTTTGAAGTCACTGAACTTCCAAAGCTATGGATACATTCGTTCGTGCTAATCAGTGACTAAAATGTGAACAATTTCTATTTTGTATATAACATTCTTAATATTTTAGTATAACACTTCATCAAACACGGTTTTTTTTTAACCCCTATTAATTATTTGTAATAATCGTGTATACACCTATACCCTGATATGCACTTCCTATTTGCGTCCAACTTCACCGTCATACATCAAGAACATTTTCCTTCGATTTAAGGACATAAACCAGAGTTCATGTTGTGTTTCGACTTCTTTAGCCAGTTAGGTCGTAATTGCGGGCTATGGGTGTATCGATCTTTGTCGACGAAGATGTGAGAAGTAAGTTGGAAAATGATGTTATTTATTAATGCTCAGTTATTAAAATATTAAGTCTTATTGCCTCTATGTAAAAGTAACTTACCCTGTCTTTAAAGATGCACACACTCTTTCTTCTTGATTTCTTCGACCGTATTTGGATTACTAAATCTTGAGCGTAGAAATGTGTGGAAAAAAACGTTTGTCTCAGTGATTCTTGTTTTTTTTTTTCCCCCCCCCCCCCCCCTCTCCAAAACAAATAGAATGCTTTGAAATTTTGAATTTCATTAACAGTATTGAGTGAATGAGTTCTTAATTTTCGAAATTCTCTGTATTTTCAAGTAATAAAAGTCTAGTTTAATAAAGGTGCGGGTTTCACCATCCATTGTTTCTGATGTATTGGTTTACACATCATACCGTGTGTAAATACGTTACAGTAATGGAAAGTGTCCTTAAAAGTCACCCTTCATGTTAATGAAGGAAGGCCGTAATTAAAAAATAACATTTATTATGTAATTCCATAATCATACGTCAATGAATGAACTCAATGAAGTCTAATGTAACTCTCAATGTCTAACCCGTAACAGTCTTTTGCGTGAAGATTCATCAGGTCCAAGGTTTACGAAAGTAGGTACATAAAGTAATGGATTATTTAATTGTACCAGGAAAGCATCACATCTTTATCATAGTCGACATGTTGCAGTCTGCGTTTCGCGGTTCCACTGAATAATGGATTTCATGTTTCGATATGGGTGATTATGTGGAGTTACTTTATACATTGGAGTTACATTTGACTGCAGTGGACTTCCGTGGGTTTATTGATTGGCGTATGATTGTGTGGAATCACATAAAAAGTGGCCTTTTTGACAGTCTTTCTTAATTGAAATAGTAACTTAATTGACCATATGCTCCTGTCCCCTCTCCCGCGTCTTCGTTGCCGCGAATAAAAATTTGTGAACTTACCTCCTTTACTTTCAGAACAGTAGATAAATGTGTATTATTAGTGTCTTGAGAGGTGTTGTGTTTTCAGTAGCGTAGTGTAATGTGAGAAGTATTTAACTATTTTAAACGTGGTGATAATTTATCCTTAGTACTTGTATACTAAGAATGACATCTCTCCCTTAAAAATCATTAACATGCCATGTCTTATCTTTCTTTCTTCGTTACTAAATGATAAAATCCCAAAATTCATCTGTAGTTACCTTGGTATGTTTTCCGTTAAATAAACGAACATAGTTTCCCGTTAAATTCGAAATTAGCTGTGTATACATTAAGGTAGTTCTTTCAACGCTATTCCAATCTTACTATGGGAAGTGTCAATTTAGTATTCATGCATGGTATTTACCCTTGATTTAGTGGAGCGAAGATCTCGCTGATGATTTTATTATTTTTCTGTAGCACTTAAACACGCTCCTAGTCAATGACATTTTTGCATGCTTTTCTTATGTGGCTATTTTGTATAATGCATTTTATTTTCTCTTCTGATCCGTTGTCTGGTGTGGTTCGTGGCTTCTTCAGGATGGAGAGAACTCGATAAGGGTAAGCTGGGTTTGGGGTTCTACAAAGGGTTTCGTTTAACATTCTTGAATATGGAATGACTAACAGCTTGTTTCTCTAAATTCCTGCTTGAATTTCCAAGGTCAATTGAATGCGTTTTTAATTATACTGAGTGCTTCTTTATGACTGTCATTTATTTCGTTATTGAACGGGTTAAGGGATCTCATTGCTTGATACTTAATGCCACAGAAGAGGAATTCCCATTAAAATTCTTAACTTCGTGAGTCAGCGTATACTTAATAAGTACACTACATTTATTTTCAAGTACACACTATTGCATATTTTATAGCCAGAAGTAGTTAGTCTTCTTCCTAGATTTATGTATAAATTAAGTGTTCTGTGGTATTCCTGTGTGTAAGGTTTATTATTATTATTATGTGCAATAGTTCCATTAATTTTTTGTATGTGTGGACCCTGTAAAATAATTCCTGCTGTAATCAGTGCTTCGTACACATAGAACATCAATGACTCTTTAGTGAAGTTTTAAACGAAAATTTAATTTAACTAAATGCAATAGAGAAATTGGTGAAATTCGTATTTTGTGAGAATAATACGTACTGGACATTCAAATTTATAGATTTTCGGTGGGAAATGTTCTAAGCTCGGGAAATTGCATAATGGAGCTGTACCGAACCACCAGATTTAAAGTAAACGATTCACATGTTCTGCTTGTCACATAATACTGGTTCAGTATTGCCAGATTGCGCAAGTTTTTCGATCTTTGAAGATTTTCCATCTGTCATTTTTAGTGAATATGGGTGTACATAAAATACACATTCAGAGCAAAGTGTTAACTCTTATTCTGCGACCTTTCTCTTCGTTGCACTTCATTTCTATATGTGAAATTGCATAGTTATAGTGCAGCATAATGGACATGGTTCACAAGCTTTTTTGTGTGTCTTAAATTAAGAATTAACATCATGGTTTCTAAATTTTGACAAGTGTTTTGATACTGAATTTTTTGATATCGTCTTTTTATGTCTCTTTTTCAGGCAGAAACGCTTAACCCGTTCGACACTACTTTAAAGGTAATGTAATAAATGTCTTTAGTGATACGTATTATATATCATAAAGTCTTTTGACACATAAGTTTCATGGCTTCTGATTTTCCGTCGTTAAACATATGATCCACCACTTGCAATACTAGCGCGGTGCAGTTCCTTCAGAGTACATTTTTCGATGAAGCAAAAGCTCATTTTCATTTTTTTTTTATTTTTTTTAAATTTATTTACGTAACATGAGCAAGCAGAAGCATTCGTTAAACGTCATGCTGTAATTTTACTGCCGTGCCATAGCTTATATTCATCCAGTAATTTCCATTTGAATCAGTGAGATTAAGAATAATAATAATCCACCTGACGTTAGTTTTGGTAAACTAAAGTGAAAACTCTTTTGCGGATAAACCAATGGTCAAAAGCAATAATCTATAATTACAAAGTTATGTCAGAAGACCAAAGAATATTGCGTAATTATAAGGAAAAGCGTAAGAAACGCAAAACTTTTATTTTTACTGTTTTTGGACCAGGCATCTGTGGTCTCGAATTGCAATGATTTTTTAGTTGTAAACTAAGAATGTTTCTATTTTGATGTCCCATCTTGTTTCGAAGTGGCGAATGGCACAGAAGTTGTCAGTTCTATGTAGCAGAAGATTTCATAAGTTTGGGTTCCGTTTCGAGTGGAAAACTTGTCTCTTTCAAAGTAAATAAAAAATATCCGTTTATTTTGTTCCTAAATCGTGGATCTTATTCAGAGTATTACATCAGAGTGTTGCATTTAGAACATTACTTGTAAATTTTGTTAGTCTAAAAAGGAAATAACAGTTTTTCGGTTCAAAATAGCAAGTGCCCAAACATAGGAAAATGAGTTAACGAAGACGTTTAAATAGTTACGTTGTGCTTCTCAAGGGAAGTAAAATTATAATAAAATGTTTGTACTTGTCTGGAACGCCTCTTCCCATGTCAGTTTTGTAAACATCTACTCATGTAAGCTGTAAGAGGGACAATCAGATAAAATATAAAATCTGTCATGAAAAAGAAAACTGGGTTAAAAATTGCCTTAAACGCGTACGTTTCCATGTTTTAAGACTATTCTTTGTTGAGGCCGTATCGAAAGCTAGGAAGGTTTTTCCTTTTCTCTTTTTTTCTATAATTCCCGTAAATTATATTACGTTCATTGTAAGTACCGGTATGTTGTGTTTCTGTGTGTATACTTATATAAGCTGTTGTAAGCATGGCTGCATGTGTAACTTTAATTTTTATTATTTTCTTTACAGAACGGCTTGTATTATAATTTAGCAAACAGTGATCCCCCAGCAAATGCAGCGGATGCAGAAGTTGGGTCCAATAGTCCCCCGCAAGAGGAAATTGCTGATCTCAAGAGACAGGTTCGTTACAATTTAAGTAGAACCACTCATACTTTCTTAATTGTTATTTGTATGTTGTAATTTCCTTGTGTTTGTTAAGAAATAAAATTATGACGCTGGTTAAAGATAACTGAGATCGATCGTAGGAGATTAGCAGAAGCGTGCTCGCTTCGTAAGCTTGAGATACTGGGGTCGAATCACGGAGCTGACCATCCTGATTAGGTTTAGCTTATTGGGGGTAGGAATGACAACAAGTACTCGATTCCACATCTACTCGAGTTCTACCTGATTCTATCTTGTGCTCTAGTATTACTTAGTTACAACCATTATTTGTGTATTTCGTGGTTTCAGTTACTATCTGTTTTGTGCCACGGGAGCTATTGCCGACAAGTTGGTACGTGACTAACCAAAATAAATCTAGAAACGAAACCCTTAGTATATCAAGAAGAACTTGTGGTGCCATCTGATGCACTGGGCCACCTTGTCTGGAATAAGGTTTCGTGACACAGTGTTACACGAAATATTGCAGACGATGGACCTACACACAAGTGTCGCTAGTATTGAAGTTGTTTGGGGAAACTCATTGCTACACTTCTTATTGTTCTGTTGACATCCACGCACTGGCTCACGTCACAACTTTTCGGGAGTAGGCCTCCAGGTCCTCATTTAATACTACAAAGATTATCCGTCTCTTAAGGAACTGAATACGAATGTGAGTTACAGAACAGAACGTTTGTGTTTATAATCGAAAAGTCTTTTGAAAGAAATCATATATTTTTTGCGAAGGTATTCGTATGGAGATTCTTTTATGAATCCGCTAAATTATATGGTACCTCGACCTACAAAGTGTCTCCTCTTGCGAGTAATCCAAGTTCCGAGAGAAAAATATTCGCTACAGTGCACCAACTTGCGAGCGAATATTCTACTAACGAGCATAAAACGTACAAAAAAAAAGAAAAAAAAAATGTAATGAACTCATTCGACAGACGAACGCTCGGGCGCTTTGAATAAGTCAAAGCCGACAGCGTTGGTACGCATTGTTGCCTTATAAGGCGAGAACTCGATTATTTTATATGGAAACATTTGATTCAGGATACGAAATTTTCATGATGCGAGTAACTTTCAGGAAAGAATTGATCTCGTAGGTCGGGTTACTACTGTATTTGTCTTGTACCACACACACATGGCTCGCAGACACGCGTTGGGTGAAAGGTGTTACTTTCCGAAATTTTTGTGGAAGTGGAAGTAGTGCTGTACAAAAAACAAACAAAAAAAAAAATCCTTTTAAAATGTATCCATCTTTATAATGAAATACTTGGATTTTAATTTCCAAAGGCATCTTAAATGGAAAGTTACACCGATGATAAAAGTCTTAAACCGTCATCTCAGACGTTAGGTTCTGTAAAGCAGTTCATGTAAGTGTCATTGAGGGTCTGATTCCTTGTTGGTAAAACACAGACTAGTGGCTGGACTTAATAGACCTAGCGCTGGTATACTAAAAGGGCAAATGGGTACACTCGATTACGAGCTTTACAGAGTTTCAGGGATAGAGTTGTAATGTTTGTTAGTGTTTTGTTCTTCGCCTCTTATAATACTGTGCACCATACACTACAGTTCAGATTAGTTCATGTGTAGTCTCATCAAAAATCTGTGTTTGAGTGGTAAGTAAATGCTGCAATAAGTTAAAACTGAGATTGACCCAAAGCCAACTATCTAGTATTATTCATTATCAAAAGATACAGGTTCAAGAAAATAAAAGGAAAGTTGTTAAAAACTAGAAATATTCTCTTCTTTTTAGTGTAATGTCGAATGGGGTATATGAAGGATTGAGAGTCATAGTAGTGTAAGTCAGGTTTACCTGAAAATCGGAGTAAACTAAAAAAACAAAATCAATTATCTCATGATTAAACCCACATGTCTTGAGGTTTCCTTTTTGAATTCAATAAAGCAAGAAGTAAACGAACTGTGTACATCATTTCGCGTTAAAACTGTGGATCTTTCAGAAGTTATGGTCATTTAAAAATTGCTTATATCTGTAGTCATGACGACAGACTTATGAATCTGTCCTCCATATACGAAACAAAATGTTTTCAAATGACTCAAAAGGAAAGATAAAAGATTAATAAAAGATAAAATTTAAGATAAAAGTTAATTAAATATAAATATCAAAATATTAATATTTGTTACTGAAAGGACTTCACTTCAAGCGAAAGTTTTTGTACTAAGAATTACGTAAGTAGAAACCAAGACAATGTACTGTGTTGGTTGCCAATGTAGCGTCGAAATTGTTACCTCAGAGAAGCATTAATTCGATTGGAATCATTAGTGCCTGTTCTTTTAAGCAGAAGCTATTAATTTATTATTATTGTTGTTATTAAATTGACATAATACAAGCTTGAATGTAAGCTTTCACGTAACTCTTTTGATGAAACTTGGCAAGTCACTTGCATATTTTTTAATGCATTTCATTTTTAAGCATCTTTACTGTGCTGAAAGTGTGTTGCTTTGAAAATTAAAGTTATTATTAAAAGAAAACATAGTGACTGTTGTAAATAGAAGAAAGAGAAAGCTTAAGAACAACAGTGAGTCGAAGTGATGGCACGCTCTGAACTTATAAACTTTCAGGTCAATTTTAGATTATTCGATTGTAACTAGTCAGACAGCTCTTAAGTTCAATGAAATATTAGGTGATAATTACCTAGATTCTTCTCAAGTATTGTATGAATTCTTCTCGGTAGTATTATCAAAGAGATGTTAAATTAAGTAATACAATTATTTTAAAATTTAGGTATAGTGATGAGTTACAAGTGCTGCGAAGCGCTGTAAATAGAAATTTTGTAAAAATATAATAATAATGTAAATGTTTTAAGATTTCGTTAATTATTTTATAGGTTGTATTTCTACAGCAGCAGTTAGAAGACAGGGACCGAACTATCCAACTCTTGCAGCAACAAATGACGAAATACACAAGTAATGCAACAGAAGCACCTCAAAAAGAAAGCTGCAATGCTGCAACACAAACTGAGAGAGTTAGTACTATTGCTCGTTATTAGTTAAATTTAAACTTGCATTATTGGTAAAGCAAATTGTGGATTCAGTCAGTGGAAAACCACTTTGATTGAATTCCTCATTTTTATATATATCATCATACAGACAATGCTAATTTGGTGAGGTCATAAGTAGCTGGATGAGTGTATTAATACCAGTATCTCTGAATGTTTAGTTAACCGCGATATGAAGTTGTGTATCAGTATTTTCACTTGTACGAGGGGGTACCCAAAAGAAACCGGAATCATTCTCTGGTGGCCGGATCCGTTGTTGTAGTACATGCTTCCGCCGCTAGCTGCCTCTTGCTGGGATCCTTTTGCATCAGTCTACCAACCAGCGTTGTCAAGTAAAGTCGTGGTGCCACGCAATAAATATATTTGTTAAGCGCCTCTTGCTTGTTAAGGCGATTTTTGTGATGACTGAAAACTGGAAACAACGCGTGAGGCTATGAAATTCTGTTTTCTGTTTAGGGAAACAGCTGTAATGCTTGAAACGGCTTACAAGGAGGCTGCTCTGGGAAAAACAAAACTTTACTATCTTTCTTTCTTTCTTCGAGGCTACTTGAAGACCAATCTCGCTCAAGGCGACCCTCGACCTCCCGAACGGATGAAAACATCGCCAGAACTGGTGGAGTGATTATGGAAGACCGTCGCAGAACCACTGATTAACCTTGTTGGTTTGTTTGGTACGCCTGGAGTTCCTGCCAACGGACTTTGAGTAAGAAATTGCAAATGAAAAGAGTTGCAGAAAAACACGTGCCTCAGCAGCAGACAAAACCTTGATTGCGAAACGGTTTTTAATGGAAAACAACAGGATCCAGCTTTTGCACCCGCCATATTCACTCGAACTTGCACCGAGTGACTTTGTTGTATTACCCCAAACGAAAAAAAAAAAATCCTCAAAAAGAAATCGTTTTGCAGATGTGGAAGAGGTGAAGGAAAGACGACGGAGCCATTAAAACGTATCACTTGGCAAGAGTTTCACGACTGCTTCGAAAATGGAAAACTCGTTTCGACCGGTGCTCATCAAATAGACAGTACTTTGAAAGCGATTCAAGTTGTTGCACCCAAACATAAATACACACAATTTTATTACAAAATTCCGGTTTCTTTTGGGTACCCCCTCGTATAGTTCAAACATACTATATATAATAGGTATTTTCATTTGATATAGTTTGTTTTTATCTATTTACACTTCCAAGTATGTTTGTGAATGTGAGTGTACATGTAGTAAATTTTTAGTCAGAAGATATCTTAAAATATTCTATTACTGTATTTTGAGATTTAAATGTTAATAATATTTTAATAACACCTATTATCCTTTCAGTTACGACCATTATCCTCAGGATCAGCTATTCCACAATCCTGTTCCACAGACACAAATATGGGTTCTCTAGTCAGGTAAGTTGAGGCCACAGAGCTTAATAGTAGTTCATGCTGCGTTTTAGGCTAGGCCAAAGCCAGTCGAAAGAGAAACTAGATTTTGAATTTTATTTATGGCATTTAGGCATGTAAGGTTCAGGCCGGAATAGAGGAGGGGAAAGGATTCGGGAAGGTATCAGCCAGGGCCTATTTTGAAGGTGCCATCGCGGCATTTGCCTGGTGACAGTAAAAACCCTGGGAAAACCTCAGTCAGGATGGTCGGTCGCTGGGATCGAACCCGTGACCTCCCGAGTGCTACGCCAGCGCTCTACCACTGAGCTGCGGCGGCTCAGTAAGAGAAACTACAATCTGTTGAATCATCCCATAAATAATGTTTTCGGCATTGCCGTGAAAATGACTCAATGCGACGGATGAATTAACAAACTACACCAGATCCGTGAGACACGCTGTACAGAACAATTCAATGTATATCCGTGCACGGAGCGAGATCGGTCGGTAGCAGTTTGCATGGTACTTCTGAAGAACAGCATGTTATGCTTTGAGTTCCATCAGGGACACGCGGCGACCTTGACTTCACAAAACATCATTGCCGTTTATGGTCACGGGATCCTTGATGTTCGCAAATTTCAGAGATGGTTCACAAAATGTGTTTTCGGAAACACCAGCTACAATGATACTCCACGACAAGAGATTCTGTCGAGCTGGACAACGACGTTCTGGGAGCAGCTGGTGATGAGAATCTTCGTCAAACTGTTGAGAATTTGTCCACAGCACTCAATTCATTGAAACGTTCACCATCATTATCAGGATCTTTGTTCTGTGTCCTAACTGGGTGAGTGTTGGCACCAGAGCAAAAGCACTACCGTGTGGCCATTTGCAACCCGGAGTGTCTGTTACAGAAAGGAGCAGATTTTGGGTAGAATGATGTTGGTAGACGAACAATGAATCCTTTAGCACAGCAAACGCAAATGTTCATGGGTGTCTAAAGGAGATGATGTGCCACAACAAGAATTTCATTCGTACAAAGTGATGCGTCTTTGGTGGCATATGCACGGAATCATCCATTTTAAATTGATGCCACCAAACCAGATAATCTACGGAGGTCTACTGTCAGCAGTTGGAAAGGGTAAGGGCTAAATTGCTTGACCGCTAGTTAATCATAAAGAGTATGCTGATCCACGGATACTGTTCCCACCCATGCATGGCAAGGATGACCTGTGAGAAATGACAAATTTAGATGAAAAATATTCTCTACCCATCATCATCAGGCCCTGCGCGTACACTCCGTACAGGTTTCAGTCTTTCGCAATCTCCAGAACTATCTTGACGGGAGCACACTGCGAACAGTGTGAGACGTGCCGCAAACAGTGGCTTATTTTTTCTCAGTTCAGCTCCAGAGCATTCTTCAAGCGCGGTATTCACAAACTGGTTGATAGGAACAGAGGGTTGTAGAGTCAGTTATGATGATGACTGACGATTGTGTAGCAGGGATTATTTAGTTCTTTTCTTTATTGTGCCGAAAGACGACATTATGTATGGGATGGCCCAATATTACATTCAAAGTTAAGTGTAAAGTATTGTAAGTAGTGTTCATTATATGGGAATGAATTACGCTTATGTTCAGCACCTATGAATTACTAACGTGCATTATAGGAGTTTTACACTAAATGCTTATTTAATTTATTTTTTTAGTGTAAGTCTTTAAACCCTTCACAGATCTGAGGAATAAATGTCGTTGGCAAGGACTCTTTCGAGAAGGAGATGGAAAAGTAGCGTTTAAGGTTATATCGTCCCTACATTCGCCTGGGGAAATAAAAAACTAGAAAGTCTCAGTCAGAATGGCTTGTAATAACATTTGAACCTGCCTCAAAACCGCGATCCTATTTAATGAACCACTGCCCGAGTGCGCTCTTAGTGTGTGTTATTTCAAGACTAGATGATCGACTGTGTTATATAGTGGATTGGATTTTCCAATCTTTCATGTAACATTGGCTATATGTTTGACACTCTTATTTTCAATGCGAATATCGTAGCAATGTAGTGGGGTGCATGGGCTGTTGCTGTGTATTGCGTCCTGACTTTAATAATAATAGTTGTTGATGATTTAAGATTCATGAACTTTGTTAATTTCTATTATACATTTCAACATACAGAATATCTGTACCGACGTTGTTTTCAAGAAATTTCATATTAAATATAGTAGAATGCATATACACGCCGCTTGGTAAATAGCGTTACTCTAAAATAAGCCAATACTTTCCTCAGCTACCAGTAGATGGCAACCTACTATTCAAGACATTTTGCTCTTTTATAATTTAGTTTCTATCAATGTATATGGGTGTGCTAGTGACAATTTATTACCGTAATACTTTTACATATTCCATCACAAGGCATATTGTGCATCACTGTTATGTAAACGTAAGCCTGATATAATACTGCACTACAATCAAACCAGAGTTGCTGTATGTACTTTCGATAAATTGTGTGCTGAGTACGAAAATGTACTTTTACGATATTTAAGATAAATATTTACATTATATTTCTAAAAATATAAAATCCAATATTAAACTCCTGGTATATGTATGTTCCTTATTTGTTCAAAAACTTTATTATGCAATAAAAGTTCCATTTTTCGGCAATATGTATTTTCCCGGTCGTAAAAATCTTTTATTTACTGGGATGCATTCACGCCCCACTTAGTAAATAACGTGACTTTTTTTAACTCGGTAAAAGAATGGTTAATTACATATTATTTATACACAGCAATAAAGCATCGTAATATTTCCTTTCATATCAATTTGCTTCTTGTGTACCTTTCCGCTGAGATCTCTTTGCACATACACTTCTAAAATATTAAAGCCTAGAATAGTAGCACTACCGTAATTCACCTGCATATTTTATAATCCTGATATTGAAAGTAGATCGTATATAATTATTCAGTTATATTAGTAAAAATTCGAGTAGTTTCCAAGAAATAGAAAGTTGTATGTTGGTACAGTCACCACCAAAAGTTCTTTCTCTGTGAAGATATTTGATTTGCCAATTACTCCGGAATGGATGGAACGGCTTTTAGTAACAAGGGAACGAAATTTTGTATAAATTACGGAAACTACTCAAACTAGTCCGTCAATTCCAAAGCTATTCTCAAAAGAAAGTTTACCAAAGCCAAAGAGAATGAACTTTTGGCGCCGATTGTACTTGTAGTTCGGATCTGTACATACATGACTTTTGGAGACTTGTATACAGCGTTATTATAGTTACAAAATTACTTCACATGTAAAATTTGGAAGTAGGTTTGTGCAAAATACATGTTGAGATTACTTCCCTCCTGTATGGAAAAAGTAGAAATTAGTTTGGTGTAGTTTTATTTTGAACAAGTATGATGTGTTATGGGCTTTAAACATATTACAAAAGGAATGTATGTGGGACGAAAACCTGTTTTAATTTTAGTTTTTTTTTACGAATTATGTATAGACAAAATTTTGTTCTTCCTATGACACGTATTGTGGAATGTAATTATTTTTAAATCTTTGATTTAACTTGTTTTCATCCATGTTGTATTTTTCTTCTTTTATTTTAACGCAGCTTTAGGATTGGCAAGGTATCATGTTTGTCTTATGTGGACTTTCTGTTGGGAACTCTTCTCATGGTAGCTGCTAATTTTCTATGTTGGCTTCACCTTGTGTACCGAGGGCTTGAAGTGCCTGTGCCTGTTTATTAAATGGTGCATGCATACAGAATATATTGTGAACTAAAATATAGTTTTAAATAAGAGAGACAAAAAAAAGTTATTCTGTTCTCAAGGGTCATTCACAATTCGTAATAAATTATTCTGTTAGCCGAAGCAGATAGCAAGTTTGTACCCATTGTAAGAGAATACGCAACACTATATCGTAAATTCTGGTGATTTCGAATATCTAAATCAAGATCCTGTGCCTTTCTTATGCGCGTTTTGGTGTCCTATTTTCTTCCTATAACAGTAGTTCATATGTTTAAATGATTCGAGAGTTTGATAAGATTTAGCTCTCAGCAAATACTTGAAATGTGTCAGATTTGTGATACAGCAATGCAAAGCTTGGTCCCGTGTTTGTCATATGGTTGACACCGTGGTCCCAGGTTCAATCACAGTTGGGTTTAGTTGAATACAGTGGTTTGGAGCCCACTTTTACAAAACTATGGGTGTCATCTTTAAAACAAAATGTATGCTCGCTTAAGATGTGGAATACCAAGAAATTATGCTAAAATTACTAAGATAACTTGCGGTTGTTTTCAAATGATGCATGGAACGTATTAAAAACAATACAGTCAGCTTGACAGCTTTTACCAGAGCTTTCCATTCAGTTGCACTTGGCGAATACTGGGATGATACTTTTATTGGAGATAAACGGCTACGTCCATTGCCTTTCTCCGAATGCTTAGCTGACCAAGAAACTTTCTCTCTCGAGACCAAGACCTAAAAAAAAAGATTAAACCTTACAGTCAAGCCTAATTAAGCAAATAAAAAAAATACATAATGACGTAAACTTGTTTCAGAAATGTAATAAAACATGCTTTTTCAAATAATAATAATAAATAAATAAATGAGTATTTATATACACAAACTGGAATTCTCTACTTAGGCGAATTTTAAAGGTAAAGGCAAATCCGCCTACTTTATTCTCCCTCGAACAGAGTACTGAAGTTATGGCTAGCTAATTGCATTGGATTTCGTTAGTTCCCAACCAATGTAAACCTCGAACCGTTTTCAGGGTTACCGTTTAGGCACCTTTTCAGGTAGCAGCTGACAAAATGATCACCGTGCTACACTTCTTGTTTTAGTGCTTGTCGCAAGTTTTCTTCAGCATTGTTCCCAAATCTTGAGTGCATAACTTCTGGAGATATTCTGACTTTGAAAGAAAACAAAGACGTGGCTCAGGAAGGTCAGCGACACGCAAAAACAGAAAGGTATTCTTTGTGTTTTATAAGCTGTTTGGCTATTGCGGTGCCAGTGCTCCACAGATGGCGTCAACTTCCAACTTCACAGAACGAGCGTGAAGTGCAGTTATCTTATAAACTTTGTTGTTTAGGATTGTCGTAAATTTTCCAAAATCATACATTCAACCTTCGTGTGAAGTTTTACATATAATAGATTGTGTAAGTTTGTTATTTTTTTAAAAAAGCTTGTGTTTTGTAAGATCCAGTAAGCACCAAACGACCATTTAGGTATACTTTTATTTTAGACCCTTGATACCAGCGAACACAAACGTCGCTTTTTCAAGTTCATTTAATTGAAAGTCATACATACTTGATAGCATGCGTTACGAGAGCTCGTAAAAGCGGTTACTGTTTTGTTTCATATCACATTCTTTGATTAAGGAAGTAACTTTAATATGAAGTGTCAGTTCGTTGGCCGTTCATAATGCAGAGATGAGCTAAAGAAATATTTGCAATTTAAATATTTGGTAGCGCATAGATGTGAATGACTCTTCGGGAAACTGTGTACGTTATGTAAATATGCATTCGATATCTTCAACCTAAATGAACGAAGGGCTGACACTGCATAGTTACAGCATTATTAACGATCAGAAATTGCATTTCGTTGCATTATAGACTATTAGTTTCCCCAAATACAGAGTTTAAACAAAATTGTTCTCTTGGCTATTGTAGAGGTAGTGTTTATTTATTTGTATGTTGTGTGTAGCACTTCAGTATTGTTAATGGTATGTTATGTGACAACCGTCCACTATTGTATTCTGCATCAGTTATTATTATGTAGAGTGTTGCCAGAGTTGAGTGAAAATTGTAGGAGTTTGTTTAGATGAGTTTAATGTTAGTTTGTAATTATGCCCTCTATTACAATAATACATATATGTAAGTGACGATGAGATAGATATTACATACTTTAGTTTCAGTAACTTTGTAATACATTCCTTAAGTGTCTGTCTTGCAAACCAAACTTTGGCCTTAATTCTCAGGATATAAGTCTAGTATCGTACGAACAAACGCAACATTTTTCGAACGGTAGTTCACAGTTCAGTGTGAACCAACATTTGATTGGAGCTACCGTATATGCTCGAGTAATGACCGCGTCCTTATTTGGTATAAGAAATTTGAGTTTAAAAAGAGAACTATAACTCGCGTAATGTAAACATGCATCATATGCGTTGATACTTGCTGGGTTTTCCGTCTAAAAGTATATTAATAATGTATTAATCATCCTCTGTACTTTCGTTAATAGTGTTTGTCATCCAGAAATCAGTTACATGATTACGATAATGGGATATAACGTAACCCGAAATTAAGTCTATTATTGTTAACAGTTAAGTACAGTATTTTAAGTAGGTATATACCGGTATTCCTACATATTTCTCGACTGTACACTGTTAATGCCTACACTCTGGATTTACTTCCGTTATTTTCGGAAAAAGTGCAGATATTATTCGAGAATATGCGGTATGATTTAACGATAATGAATTAGTTAGAAAGGTAGGAAGAGGGCGTCCTCAAATAGCAGACAAGGATCATTTCTTGTTTTGTCATTAACATTCACATTCTAGAGAGGAAAGTCAAGGATTGCATGTCGCAACTACTTATTTTACTCCGTTCTCATAATTTATTGTTTAGTGATTCATTTCGTTCTAACTTCCTGTACTGTCTCCCTTTCAAGCAGGTGTGTGGTATTTTTTATTCTATTCAGACATTAATATCTTTCTAATTGTACTATATATTGCTTTTTGATCAAGAATAATGTGTAACCTTTAGTCCAAGTAGGTCGATTTCTCACACACTTTTCCGTTGAATAAAATATTAGGAAGATCCAAATTTCATCTTCGGTTTGATCCTCATCGCATTTTTAAACTTTCAGTATACATGGTGTTACGTGATAAAAACCAACAAAACTTCCATGTGATTATGAATATTAATTGAGAAATGTTGGTTTGGGGATGTCGATGATCAGGTTTGGTAAACACGATGTATGTCTGGTTTTTGATGAGAAAATGAACATAATGAGTTCGTGCTAAATTTACTTGCTTTGGAGTTATTTAAACTCACAGCTATAACCTATTCCGACTTTTGTTTTGGGAGAGGGTCGACTTGGCCTATACCTACTCACTGTGACCTCTTCGCACAACCTACCATGTTGAATCCAGTCTGCCGTGTTATTTCGAATTTCAATTTACGTCAACCGAAAGGCCTATGTTTTTTTTCTTTCTTTCTTTCCTTCTTTCTTTCTTAAAATCTCAGATACCGTACATTGAAACTATTAACTGGATTCCATTGCTGTATATTTATATTTCGTGTTGTATGTATATATTGATGTTTGACATTCATTTCATTCTGTGCAAGTGCATCAGGACAAGCTATGACAGTTAGTTAATACTGTCGAGGGCGCCCACAATGTAGTCCCTGTGATCGTATGATTCAAATATAGTACTGTAAAGCGACCTATTCAGATATAGTATAGTTCAATATTCATGTAATGCGCATGGATATACACACGTGTGTTTTCCCGTATGAGATCGTTTTGTGGCTACAAATAGGAAGAGGGAAGTTTTATATTGTATTGTACGCGTACATTAGATTTCTTGTTTGGGAAGTGAAAAACTAATTTTTTGTTCGCTATTAGGACACTGGTACTAAGTTTCATTAATACAATGTTGATTCTCACTTTTAAATAGAGAGCTAGTAGCTTCTAATATCTGCAACTCTTTTCTTCCATGCTGCTTTGGTAGACATACGGAGTAAGTATCTTATTCCGTTGTTAAATAGAACCCTATCTGAATTGTTATGATCTTTAGTAATAATAATAAACCAAGAGAATGATTTGTGAAAGATATAAATCTCGTAGACAATTTTTGATGCAAAATAAACAACTTCATTGTAACACACGGACGACCATATTTCAAAACATATTGTAGTTACGTTATTTGAAGGTGTTTAAATTGGAAATTAAGTATAACATCCGTATTTGTCCAAATATTTTTGGCACACCTTGTGCCCGTTCTCAAGGTCGCACCAACGACTATTGATTGAATACATATACGAGGGCCATTTAGATTGAAGTGTTCCCTTATTACGGTGTGTATGGGTAGTCTACGCTATTAAAGTGAGGTGGGTGTGATATAACCGCCCTAACCCGTGCAGAACAGCGAGTGTTCATCAAGTTTCTAATACACGATCTCGACATGCGTAAGATTGCAGCTAGATGGGTACCGCTCGTCCTGACGGAGGTGCAAAAGTGGCACCGATAGGTATGTGCTCGCTTACACCTTGAACGTTATGTGCAGTTGATTTTCTGCACTGCATTATTGCGAGTGACGAAACATGGAGAAGATCCTAGGAACCAGAATCGAAACGTCAGTCCAGTGAATGGCGCCACCAGATGTCCCCACGACCGAAGAAGGTCAGACAAGAGCCATCAAACGTGATGGCCATGATAATGTCCTATGACCACGGAGGCATTATTCTCTCACATCAAGTGCCACTGTAAATACTGCATACCTGAGTGACCATTTTTCGGCCAGCATTGCGACCCAAAGGACCACATCTCCTGCAGTCTGGACGAATTCTGCTTCACGGGAACGCCAGATGTCATACTGCCCGTGCGGAACAGACTCGATGATAGAGTTGGGAGGTAGTGGAGCATCCTCCATATTCCCCGGATATGAGCCCGTGTGATTTTGATTTGTTTCCAGAAATGAAAGAACCACTTCGAGGTCAACGTTTCCGTGATATTCCCAGCGTTGTTCGTGCCTTAGGGCGCTCTCTCGAAACCCTTTCACAACGACGGGATCCAACTTCTGCCAGATATCTAGAAATGTGTTCACCATGCAGGCGGGGACTACATCGAGGGAACACATTTCATTTTCGTTTCCCACATATGTTTGCACTTCAGTCAAAATGACCCTCGTATAAAGATTGAAAGTGAAAGTAGGAATTAAAAGAAATGAGTGAAAAGGTGCAAAAAGAATTCGTTATAACATATTCAGTTAAAAGTTGTCTTCTATGTATTCAATCTATATTCGTTAGTGCATTCTTTAGAATAGGGTCTAGGTATGCCAGAAAATATTTTGACAAATAAGGATATACTCGTAGTTCCTTTGAATTTTTATTTATGGCCTTTAAGCATCTAAGGCTCAGGCCGGGATAGGGGAGGGGAAAGGATTCGGGAAGGTGCCATCCCGGTATTTGCATGGTGTGACTGAGGAAAAGCCCTGGAAAAACTCAGTCGATCGGCCACTGGGATAGAACCCACGACCTCCCGAATGCTACGCTAACGTTCTGGCACTGAGTTACAGCGGCTCAGTGGATATAGTTTGTATTTTATAATTTGAAGACCTTCAAATAATGTAGGTAGATTTTCTTGTACTGTTCACTTCGCGTTAGTGTTACTTCAATTCTGTAAGTTACCTCTTGAGGTCCCCTTATTTTTTCATGTGTCTGTAAACTGAAAATAGTAAGTACTGTGGTATCATTTCTATTGAATAGAGATGTCATGTACAAATATTCTGCGTAATTCGCATGAAGTACCCGTAATGGTAATCATTTTTCTTAGGGTTTGATAAAAAAAAAATGGTAACTTTATTTTATATGAGCCAGTCTAGTAACTGTTGACTTCGGCCCGTCACGATTATCCGTTACGTTCGAGTTGAAAGACACCCATGCCCCTGCCGGGACATAAACCCGGGACCTTCGAGTCGTTGGCATAACCCCTTAGATAGCTTGTAAAATTGTGAGAGTCAGTCGTGTATTTTGCTTACTTATTGATTAAATATACCAGTGTTACCTGATGTCTTTGTTTTCTTTGTTTTTTAGTTCGACTGATGCATCGAGCAAGAAGAAAAGTCAGGAGGTGGTGGGCAAGGGAGGGATAAGAATGAATAAGGGCGGAAAGTTACCAAATGGTGGGACAGAAGAAGCTAGTGGTTCATCTAAGACTAGTGGTGAGTCAAACATTCCAAGGAAGTTCTCTGGTTTACCGCGAAAAGTGACTGCAACAACGGTGAATAGACGAACTTGAGTCGCAGACCAAAGATTAGAATATAATTTCAAAACTGCTTTGAGGAAATAGTTAAAGAGTGTGATACATTTCAAGTGAACCTGAAAAGAGTACTTAGAAACGGAAAATTTCAAGATGACGCTATACGGAAAACGCCAGTGTTGGTGCTTCATGTATATATATGAGTAAATTCTGCTTTCTAGTTTATTACTATACCAAATAAAGAACCGAAGTATATTGACTAATGAAATTACAACTAAATTGAAAATAATGAATTATGGATTAAATGGATTTACGACAGAATGTGGTCTAAGGTACTAGCTACTACTACTTTATTTATTTCTGTGTATGTTTGTTGAGATGTATATGTGAGTGCGTGCTTGTATGTATATATATGTGAATGTACGAACGTGTGTGTGCGTGTACATTGTTTGAATAGTTGAGAATATGTGCATAATAATGAATGATAGAAATATGCATAACTTTATGCATAATTAGTTCTGCGAAAAAAAGTCATAAATGAGTCAGTCCATGGTTTCCGTAAAGTAGCTTTTGTTTTCGTTAGTATAATGTGTAAAAAATATTTATTAATAATATATTGGCTTGAGAGAGAATTATAATGTACTACGGAAAGTGAAACTTTTTTTTTTTTTAATTTGTACTAAAGTACACAGAGGATTATGATTTATTTCGTCGTTCGTATGCTTATAGATGCATCAGTCAATCCAACAAAGCTTGTATAAATATATTAACAGAAACATTCCGTTGTAGTTAACAGTTGATGTTAGCAAATAAAACAATATCGGTGTAAAACATTTATAATAACTCGTGTAAAAGTGTTAAGACCACTTACGTTTTGTAATCTCCATCTTCCATTAGATGATGTGTAGAAAATTATTCAGGTTCTTACGTCTGCATTTGGTTCTAGTAAATATTGCTTTCTCCAAGTACTTAAAGTAACGCTGATGATTTTAAATCTTGTGACCAATTCCTCACTTAACTGGATTCGTGCAACTGAGCTGTGGTAATGATGCGTGTCTTGTGAGTATTTGCTAATATGTTTGGATGTATGGAGCACGGTTAAAACAGAATGGAGTTTCGAAGCTGGTATACATTACACAGTGAAATTTCAGCTATATCTGTGTAATTAATTAGTTTCAATCCCCAGTAACACTTTTTTTCCCCCTTATTCAGTCTGTCTTCAAAAGTATAGCTGAATTTCAATGTGTACAATTTTACTAGTCATTAAAAATGTATTAAAAGAATGTATAAAAATGAATAACATATATCAGTACTGTGATACCAAGTTAAAATGCCGTCTGTCCTTAATTGATCTAACAAGGGATCCCCTAATAATTAATGGAAACTTTTGATACTACTATAATAAAAGTTAAAACAGATTTTAGTTACCTATACAATTAACAAATGAGAGTGCATATCCTAATTTCCTTTATTCTACAATCATGATATCAAAGAGGATTTGAAGATCATATTTGTTTTATATAAGATATACTCGAGATATTTAAATGAACTCATTAACAAGATGTGTTCACAGCTAATTATGAACTAATTTCATTCGTCTTGTATGCTTGATCAGGTTGTATTACTAATTTTTTTTTTAACGTTTATTACTTTCATGTTTTACATTCTGCTTACGAAGTAACGTACTGATTGTATTATTTTTTTGAATTTCTTTCATGGTCGATAGAGTCTTTGATCTACATTTCGCTATTACTGTAAAACTGTGAGAGTCAATTTATAACTAATTGAATAAGTGCAAGAAACTTGCGCAAAGGATGTCAAATTTTTATGCCAAAAGATTAAATGCAGGAAGGTCTGATTTTAAATGTGTTTTCACATAGTTTTGTGTTAAAATACCATAAGATTAACGATTCCAGTTCGTGTAGTGCAAATTTTATGTTGTACTTGCTAAAAGTTATTCGGTAAATTTGAATTTTCCTGTGTTGTCTTGTGTGAAACCTGTTGCTCTGGAAGAATCCTGTGCAGAATACAATATTATTACCAGGACATATTCAAAGAACCAGATGAAAATCTCATTGTTCATGGCTTTCAGCACACAATACTAGTTCGCTCATGATCATTGCAAGTAAATATGTTGAAAGAAATCTTCTTAAAAGAACAGGCGACAGAAGTTGTTGTTTCTATTTAGTAGTAAAGTCTGTGACATAACAAGACATTCATTTTTCTAATCTACATTATTCCAGAACTGTAGGTCACATCCTTCTATCACGTATATGCAGCCATTTAATTCAATTTTTACAAAAGATAAATCAGGTGCTGCATATTTTTACATTGACCATTTTCCGTACTTATTATGTAACCGAAATATTTTGCTAAGCAGTATACATAGAATATTTAAAGATATTTCAAATATCTACTTAGAAGAGTCGTCAATATTATTAAGTAATTGCTGGCTACTAAACTTGTAGAAGCAAAACCCCCTACTATATTCTTGCAAATTCATCAAATTTTCTCAATAGAAGAGTTCTTTCCTGTATTGTAAAGATGATCGTAGTTTCCTTCTGAATTTTATGAATAGCCTGACTCATACTAGCTGTGAAAGAAGAATCCTTAGGCTTCCATTTCAGAATCCATTTTGAACATTGATTTTGTCATAACTGCAAAAAGTAATTAGAAAGTGAAAAACTACGCGTTAAAACCAGTCTGAAATATGGGAAATTTTAGCACGAAACAGTTTCTTTAAAATGTTTGCTGATGGTACAGTAGATTAACTATCAGTAGTTATAGATCCATTCTTATATCTTGTGTGGGAAGTGGTGGAGACAAAAAGTAAACTGAAGAATATTCTTGACTGGAAAGAGTCTGTGATGGTTGCAAGAACAGATTTAGATTTTGTACTTGAAGGTAATTGGAAAATTTATGATATATAATGTACTGTAAGTTAATAATGGAGAGCGAATTGGAAAACTACCAATGCAAACATAAAATGCTAAAATAAAATTGTAGTATTTTCATTTCTGCCTGCTAATAATATTCTCTACATTTTGCGATGCAAAATCGCATACTCGTCTAGTTTGTATCTGCGTTGGAGCGTTCCTGTATGTATTTTGCACCGATCATGTCATTTTTGGGGTTACATTTTCAGACATTTAGTATCAGAAAATGTATGTCGAATGTTTCGGGATAAATTCTTTCTTTTCTACATGAAAAGCCTTATTTGTTTCAAGTAATTACAGTAGAGCATCGATTATCCGGATTAATTGAGGACCGATTGAGTCCGGAAAACCGATATTCCGGATAAAAGATTATTACTTAAAATGCAGTGCTAAATATGAGAGTAACATTGGATTCCCCACGTAATCTTGCGATCTCGAACATAAGTTTGGTTTTAATAGTTTTAGAGTAGTTATACCAGACTTCATAGTTTTATTTTCTTTATGACTTGTAACATTCCGGATAAACTATCATCCGGATAATAATGCTCTACTGTATTAACATCTTATAAAGAAACTTACCGCCAGGATATTACTTCATTGTTAATAATTAGTTCTGAACAAAATATTTTCTACATCAAAGAAAACAACATATATCCCCAGAAATATGTAAGAAAAAAAAGTAACTTATAGAGAGGGAGAAAATCAACAAAATTCTACTGAGCCAGAAACGAAAGCCATCCTAGACGATGATCGAGTAATAGCGGGTTAGAATTATTACGTCAGGATTCGAAGGTAGATCAATGCTAGAAATAAAATGTGTCTGTAATATAGAAAAGTTGCTTACATTATGATTTCAAAACTTGTAAAAGAATTGACTGTGTAATTAAACTGTTTCTCGCAAATAAATTTAATCTAGCGAATTAATTTTTGAATTTATGGCCTTTGGCCATCTCAAGCTCAGGCCGGGATAGAGTGGAGGAGAAATGTTCAAAGATAGTCGGCCAGGGCCTAGTGTGTGGGTACCATCCAGATATTTTTTTCTGGTGTGATTGAGGAAAAGAGCTAATTCATTGTAAGGATTTTTCTGACGTGATGATTGCTTAGTATATTGTGATTCTTCTACCTATTTCAAAGACGCATTTAATTTTTTAACGAAGAAGAGCTTGTGTGATGATCGTCAAATAGTAAATCTGACGACGAGAGGCAATCAGCTTTCTTTAAAATGTTGGATGTATTTCCATGATTAAATATATAACTTTTGCACCAGTGAAATATGATCCAATATCGAATTTTAGTGTGGTGTTATGATGGGGACTATTAATTCTTACAAGTATATAGGAAGAAATATCGTTCTGCACAAGATTTCAGTACGTTTTGCATCGTACAATTTAACAGGGTACTTTCGTGATCAGAAAACTATATTCCACTTCGCCCTCTCTTGTTAACTTACTTGTAATCAACTAACCATTGATTGTCTGTGTACATTCTTTTTGTTTTTCATTTTTTTAAATGTAAAGATAAAAATATTCCGTTGTAGTGTCATTGAGCTTTGTCAGCTTTGACAGTACTATAAGAAAACCTAAACCGTCGTTACGTGATATTTTGTTCCGTATGTAGACCACAATGAGTTTTCAATAAAAATGTACTATAATTATTTTGAGTTTTAATCTTACATGCTCAGAGTATATAAAAAATCTAAATGTCTATACCGAATATTTCAAAATTACCGAATGTCTTCGTTAATCTTCAGAAGCAGAAATTGATTTAAGAAATTGTTATCGTTAAAAAATCTACGATAAACTGAATTGTAGATATATTAGGTGTTAATTATCAAGGATGTATTTTATTTGTTATAAATTAATCACATTAACAGGGTGTCTACTGACCTTGAATTTTATTTAGGTCCTTGAATTCTAGCAGAAACCTGAACCTTTTTGGGAGATTTTTAAAAATTTTTTTGTCACTTAACTCCGTAAACATTTAGAAGAAACTTTATTGAATTTGTAAATTTAAGTGCACAGAATGAGGCACTTAAAGTAATTAATTTCTGTAAGAAGCTTTAAAGGACCCTAGATTTCTTGAGTACGGGTGCAGCGACCGCGAGGGTACCTGAGCTGATGATTATCTCCTCACTTCATCTTTTTCTTATACTCTACTCTAATTATGCATGTTTTGTTTAATTTTCGAATCGGGCTAATGTTTTTATGTACTTTGGGTCTGATATTTCAAGCTCTAAGAAGACCAAATTACAACTATTATGATTCTCCATAGTCTTTAATGTAGCCCTCTTAAATAGATGCTTCAATATGAATTCGATAGGTTCGGAACGGCCCTCGCTCCGTCTTTAGGCCCCGAAGTTGAGATTTTGAGAATTTAAGTGTGTAGATTTTTGTGAGATTAGGTTGTATGTGAAATAGTGTAAATACGACTACCAACTAATTTACTGAGCTACACTTTTCGTAGGTTTCCACTTATTTATTGGAGATTAACCCATTTCGAATTTAATACATCAGTGCTTATTTGCACATACAATATTTTTGATAATAATTAGCCCTCATAATTGTACTGGAACAGAAATTTGATGTAATTATTGTCTAATACATTTTACATACACATGGCAAATATTCGAATCCAGTTCTTCCAATATGACCGCAGCTGCTGAGACTTGTTTTTCAAAAAAAAAAAGTCTTTGATATCGAGCAACAGTGACAGTGGTGTAATTTAAAAATTTACTGTTTTGCAGTTTGACTCAAGTGTTGTGGTTAATAAATAGTACCCATCTTTCCACATACTTACATATACGTATTTATTAACTTCACATACAATATAATCTCACAAAAACTACAGACAAATTAAGTTGCATCTACGATGGCGTGAAGACAGCGGGAGCCGTTCCGAAACAAAGGCATATCCAATTCATTTTGAAGCAGCTACTTAAGAGAATGAAAAAGAATGACAATAAGTCTACTTTTATGCATGACGCTTTCCGCGTGCACCTTGAAATCAGGCTGCAACCACTTTTCTTTTGTACCTTTTTTGTCACGACATGTCGACTGAGTAGCTGGGGGAAAAAATAAGAAAGAAAACGAATTAAGAAAAATGAAGATGGTGGTGTTGCCAGTGCGTTTTGGACACGAGATATATAGAGAAAGTGAGGAACTGGTTTAAGAACGCCTGGCAACGCTCTGGAAGAAAAACAGAACCTCAAAAAAGTTAAACATGACCATTGTTTACAAATGTTTATCTTCTCGCGTTCTTTAGATCATTGACGGCTGTCTTTCAGAACGTAGCACAGGAAATCGGGCAACATTCTCATAGTCACTCACTTGCTTCCACTGTTCATTAGAACACACCGTTCGTGTGGTTCTCAATCGCTTGAGAACATCGTTTGCATAAAGGCAGCCTAAACACCTTACTTTAAGGTGAGTAATTCTAGTTGATGTTAAATTACATTGAATTTGAATTTATTTTATTTTATTGTGTTTAGGCAACTTTATCTTAGTCGATGATTGATAAAATACTTTGCTTGCAAGAAGAAAAATGTTATAAATTAATAATACATGTTGTAAATGCATTTGAGTAAATAAAGTAACTTGTCATTCCTGATCAAGAAGAATATGCATTAAAATGTGAACATCTGAATTAAAATCTGTTTCGAAGTTGGGTTTTACATTCCTCATTTTAAATTCTTATTTTGTTTTAAAGAATATTGGTTGGTTTCACTAAAATTTTGCTAACAGCCAGCTTTGGTAAAAAAATTATTTTGTATGGGTGATTCTAGTATCTTTTGACTTCGGCCGGTCATGTTCTAGTTAAAATCCACTATCACAAACATCCATGCCCCAGCCGGGATTCGAACCCGGGACCTCCTAGTCGCTGACTTACAAGGGAAGTATTTCGGTTCGTACAGGAGTTTTTTTTTTATAAGACTTCGTATATGTATTTGGACCCCGATGCTGATCATGCCTGTAAAGCAGTTCAACTGGGTAAGTCTTCGTTTGTCCGCTGCAGTGCGTTAAACTTTGAAGCAAGGGGAAGATTGGAGCAAGTGGAAGACAGCCGCTGCAACAGCTCCCGCAGTTTCGGTTTGAACACTTATTTATTACTCAAAATATCCACATGAACATACCTGACAGTGCTGACAAAGACTGCTAATCCACATTACCGTGTAACAAATAAGTTGGCAGATATAGGTCAGTACTTGTCTTCACAAATGTAAGTGAGGCTTTTCTGCAAAGTTAGTAAAACAGAACGGAGAATCACAATAGGCACAAGGACAAAAGACACATCAGGGTAACCTTCAAAAACACACACCAAAAATGATACGAATCTCACAAAAAATCTGAATTTCAGTGGTGGGGTCCGTCCCTATCCGTAAGCGTCAGCAAATTCAAGAGTGGAAAATAAAGTTGCATTTGACACCGTGGTCATAGAGTGTGATTTTGAAGATTAGGTGGGATCTTCCTCGAGAAGACGGTGAAAGGTAGGATTGGTAAGTTGTTTGAGGCCTTCGGATTAGTAGTCAGAGTAATTCATGAATACCGTGGTGGTTCCCTTGTCAGCCGGGCGGATAATGATTGTTTTGATCAGAACGAATATTGGAGATAGCTCTTCGTTCTGCAGTTGTGAGGTTGTGGTGCGATAGGAACGTGTCAGTGAAGCCAGAGTGAGCAATTTGTTTGGAGAGGAATGAAATGTTCAGTTCAACAGGGTGGTTAGGAGGGGGAGGATCCTTACTGGAGGGAGGGAGGAATTTGTGGAGGCTGGGATGAGTTTCGGTGTCAGGATGGATGGACCAGTGGTGGTGCCACCTGAGGTTACGGGCAAAGGTGAGGAAATCATTAAGTCTTGTTCAATATGGCGGGAAGGAGAGAAGGGAAGGCCGTACGAAAGGACTTTGTTTTCGGGATCTGAAAGTGTGCGGGAAGAATGGTTGAGAACTGGCTGCGGGCGTTTAGGATTTTTTGGTTGGCTTAAGGTGGTGGGTTCACTTACGCGGTTACTTTTGAGTCTGTGGGGCAGAGGTTAGGTTTCTCCGGCAATTGCTAAGAGAGGTCAGGTCAGGACGACTCGTTAAAGGGGGGTCAGTCCGAGTAGAAGGAGGGAGTGGAGGATGAAGGGAGAGTCAAAGGAAGAGAGGGCAGAAAGACAAAGTCGAGAAAGTTTGGAAAGATTTTTGGATCTCAGGTCAAGCAAGAGACGGGAAGCATCAGTTAGGGTTTCGTATATGTCAGAGATGGTAAGGAAATCAGGATTTTGATGAGAGATTGCAGTTCTATGGAGAGCTCTAAGGCTTGGTGGAAGTGTAAAGTGAGTGTTAGGCTGGTCAGAATAACAGAGGTGTATCTGTAGAAAGGAAAAAGTTTGTGTCGATCGGATGGCGAGAAACTGGAGATGGGAATTTTGGGAGTTAGGCCTTTAGGTGTAACACCTAGGCGAAGGCAGGATTGCTGGAAAATCTTAAGTGTGCTGGGTAATACAGAAGAGAAGAGGATTGGAGGATATGGTACCGGTAGGAGTGCAGTACATATATATATATATATATATATATATATATATTTTACAGGTAAAATTATGATAAGAAAGGGATCACTTACAGCTTGTTCTATAGTTGAACACACACTAACACTTAAAAGTACAGAAATCTAGAATATTTCGGTGAATTCACCTTCTTCTTGCTCGGAGATTAACAGACAACCACGTGAGGATAGAATAAAGACAGACGACAGTGGCGCCACGTAGCGGACTATGCATCAAGTTCGGAGAACAATTGACCTGGAGCGTGGAAACATTGGCAGCTGTACAGCGTGTAAGTTCAGGAGGAAATTGTGGAAGGAAAAGTGTTGAAAATGCAGAGCAAACAAGTGTTATTGAAGATTAAGGCCAGGATACATTTTCGCGCTCAAACCATGAATAAAGGCGCCTTCCCACAGACGGCGTGTTGAGGTGCTGATCGTAGGGATAAATGAGTATTATGGCAACCAGGAATGATAGATCAAAATTGGTGTTGTAAGAGAATGAGTCATCCGGTTTGTTGATAGTACAGAAGTGACGATGAGTATTAATACGAATGTTGAGAGCACAGCCTACTTCCCCTACATAAAAGGCATCACAGAACTTGTAGGTTATGATGTATATAACATTAGGGGTGTGTCATCATCTACCCTTGGGATTTAGGGTGTACCAGTCATTAGCAGTACTGATAGTGATGAAAATGGAACCGCGGGAGAAGTGATGAAAATGGAACAGGTCCTATGTCTGGGTCTCTCTCATATATGGGCGCCGGTTTGTGGTGGTGGCGGCGAGGAAGGATTCGTACGGATCAAGATGTTTCTAAGATTAGGGGAGTGCTGAAAAACTAATCTCGATTTGTGGAGGAATTCTGATCTTGTGTCTGGGTCAGATTGAAGAATGTGGAAATGAGAGTGTAGGATTTGTGTGACCTTGGTTAGTTTAGGATAGAACTGGTTGTTTAAAGCCGGCGGGTTGGGATTAGTGTTGGAGGTTTGAGTGGGTTGAATGGGTGTACCGTCAAAATATCGACTTACAATTCACCGACAGGTAAAAAAACCGATGGTAGTGCTGTTACCGCCCATAAACAAAATCTCGCCAGCACGAACGTAGACGATGAAACCTCGCCAGCACAAACGTCGACGACAAAACCTCGACAGCATAAACTCTTCTAGCAGAAACCTCGACCACAAAACACTGGCAGCATTAATTTCAACAGCAAAACTTCGCTAGCAAAAACCCGTACGCACGATGCTTCTAATGGCTATTTAAATTCTGTAAAGCGTATGTAACGTGTTTTGTTTCCAATCCCCGTTAAAAAAATTATAAAGTTTAGAGTGCTAGTGATAGTTCTAGTTATCGATATAAATCAGTACTGACGAATCTTGAGTCGTCAAATCTGTTGGCGTAGAATGCTTGCGCGAAATCAATGTATTGGCTATAACCAACGTGAATACAGGACTTTTATTGCATAAAATACAGTTATCATTGGATTTATACATCCAAGGATTTTATGTTCAGTATTTCTTCTGAATTCGCAGTGTTTCGATGATTATTCACTAGAAGGCGGTTATACAGTCAAGTAAAATGAACAACCAAATTAAGCTGGATCACACGCTGTAATCACTCTGTCCATGTGATAAAATTCTTCTCCTACCCACTAAATGAATGTAGGTTTCTCGTGTGTTCATAAAGCAAATACGAGGTATCTCGTGCGTTCATAAAGCAAATACGAGGCTTCTCCCCTGTGTGATTAACTCTCTGCATATGTATACATATGTATCACGGATAAGACTTTTTACCTGTATGCATGTATGAGTTTAAATATCACTCAAACCAGTGAATCCACTTAACTAACGTAATTTTCGCAACGTTCATAGACGTTTCATTTACCACTAGTTCAACGAAGACTAATGGACTTCACTTAAGAATAGCATTTGCACAAAATTTTAAATAGAATCTGACTTGACGATCATCACTCCTCTACTTGCTAGTGACGAAGAAATACCACGTAAAAGTATAGTTACGATGAATAATGATATATTAATATTGATGCTAAACACTATGATTGTTCAATGGTAACGATCATTGAATTCAACTTTCTCACAAAGTTTCGTTTGTAATTGGTACAAATGCAAAATTGTACAACTATCTGAGCTTAACGATATTGTTCACACTTGTACGAAAATTCTAATTTCCACTGTATAATGGATTACCACTTAATTCCCACCCATTACGAACCAAATACAGTTTCATGCACTATCAACGTGAATACTTAAAATGGTAAATTATCGTTCATACCGGATCAGATTTGTCTCTCTAAGAAATAGTCCTACATTACGTAAAACCAAAGCCTTCCAGATGGAAATTTACATAAGACACTGTCTTTGCGTGCAACAAACTTTGTTTGCGTTGATGAATAACGTACTTCCATCAAAGAAATGACGTCTCCTGTACCTAAACGACGTTACTCCTATTAAAAACTATGATGATTGTCTTTGCATTCAATGACTGACGATCGATCTGCCGTAGACTAACTGTGATACTGAACAACAGGACAACTGATGATGAACGTATCCTTTCCTATTCAATGACGTCATCCACGTGCTTAATATTTCATCCTCATAGACTGCTCACTCCCTCCTGGACAGCAACTCGGAGTAGAAAGCACGACCCTGTTGCTCCTACAAGCAGCTAGCATGCCCCGAATCACCACAGAATAAGTGTTCGGGAGCGACGGCTAACCAAAGCGCTCTTGCTGAAACAAATTGCTTTCCCCAAGCGCTTTGCAGCAGCTTAAGGGACTGGTAGAACCAACCAGCTGAATATTTCTAAAGAAAGAGAATTGTATCAAATTTCCCTCTAACCTAATGTACCCAGTCGCTGGTATACTACATGACCGCTTCCATAAACATGTGTGTATGGCCATGTTTGTAGGTTAATTTCCGAAATATACATAAAAGTTCTTGGATCTTGACATCAATAAAGCTATTCTTCTTCAAAAAAGCAGTGTCTGTGCGAACACACACAATTGCGAACAACAGTAGTAGGTTACATCTAGCGGATAAAAGTGCAATCACATTTGTATCACTGAAGAATTCTTCCGATTTTTTCTTTCTTTTTTTAACATATGGATGATATAGGTAAAGGGAAAATTTACCCCAACAGTGCAAAATATTGTGCGCCAATTTTTACTCGCTTTCACATATCCGACTAGTTGTCTGTTGTAGGGTAAAAAGACGGTGGAAGGTTTTGCGTGCGGAAGCGGTGAAGGAATACATAGATCCTTAAATTGGGTTGCACATACAGAAGGATTCTCAATGGAAAAAAATTATATTCTGTCACATAGATGCTAAAAAAATTTAACCATAAATTGCCACTGAGAAAGAAAGGAGATATCAATCAGGAGTAAACGTGACGAAAAATCTAAAAACATTTATTTTTAGGTAGATTTCGAAGAAATACTACCTATTACAGTCGTTACCATGTCGCGATTTCCAGAAATTTTTCTATATATATTTTTTTTATTTCATGGTCCCTAGACCTGAAAACTATAGCCAGTTAAAAAGTTTATATATACATATTTTTGTGATCACGATAACTGCCGTAATTTTGTTCAAATCTCTTCCAGACTTAGGTATAAAATATATAAGTACAAAATCTCGGCCGAGTTCGTTAGTAGGCCTAATCGGCCCAAGGGAGTGGAAATGAGAAGGGGGAAGTGAAAACAACAAAAATCGCTGTAACTGTTTTATTATGTCAAATATTCGATGGGTAGTTTTTCTCCGAATTGTTTCAATTTTAGAGGGGGCACAACTAGATTCCCATAGAAACTTACCTTCAAAATTTGGTGCAAATCGGTTGAATAGGGGCTGAGAAATAGCCCGGACAACAGACGGATAGCCCTTGAAATACAAGTAATACCAAAAGTGTTTAAACACCCTGAGTATTTCTTCCGATCGGTTTGAATTTTTGAGGGACAGAACTAGGCATCCTTAGAAGATGCACCCAATAATGATGTCACCCCCTAAATTCTCGAGTACACATTGCAGCCTCACATTTTTACGGTACTTACATTTTCCCAATTTTGGCTTTACATCAGCCAAAACGAACATCTTTGCAGAATAACCCAAACTAATGTCCTGGCGTTACCTTCCCAAGCCTTGCTGAATTCGATTTAATATTTAAACTTACCCTAAAAGTTGGAACGGTTTCCCTTCATTGCTCGAAACAAACGTAAAATTTACATAAATATATTTCCAACGTGTGTGGAAGTTTTGAAACGAAAAATATGTTTCGAATCATGAAACCGCGAAATTAGAGTGAAAGCACGAAAAGTGCAGTGTTAAACTTCATGTGCATCGCGAATGATGAAAAATGTCTAACCCGTCCTCGCTCCTCGACATTGGGTCCTCCATTTTTTTTTTTTTTTTTTAATAGTGTCAATCATAACATGAAATGACGCCATTTCTATTCCTCGGCATACATCCATCTTTGTTGTATTGGTCAACTCCAGTGCGTCCACATGTTCACCCAGCATCGTAAACTTTATAATTTGGAAGTTACTTGAATATAGAAGTAGCTGATTGAAATATTAACGCCATAAACGTTTATTTCATACTGTAACTATTCTATGTCTTACGGAAATTACTACAAGAAAAGTTACGATAGACACAGTAAACATGACGATGATGAAGCTTTCAATCCGCATTCGAGTAAAACGCTTCACTAGTATATGATGAATGATTCGAGGCATGCAATTACATAATGCATCAGTAACTTTCTTTTCAAAACAATCTCTCGTTAGCTGTCTTTCCACACGGAGAAAGAATTGTATTCGGAATTACGTACTTGTATACAGGAATTCTTGTAGATACAGGATTCGTTAGAAGGCCTGTATCGAATACATTCCCCGGAATGGAATTTATACAGGTATTCTAACGAATCCTGTTTCTACAAGAATTCCTGTATGTTTTATAGTTCAATGCGAATGTGTTGAAGTACATGCCAGGCATGTATTGAAGAATGGATGACATGTTATACATGCCAGGCATGTAATTTTATCAGTAAAGAATGTAGTCATGTAAAGATATCCTGATGCATGTAAAGTTTACATGCAAAGAATGGAAAATTGTACGGCCAGGAATGTAATAGTAACAGGACCTAGGATGATTATCATGTATAGTTATCTAGACAGGACTTTTAATTATCTCCAACCAGCTACACAGCAAATAATGTTATAGGTATCTGCCTATGATCACTGCGGCGCTTAGAAACAATCTGGGCGACAAACAGGCAAATGCTCCACCACGTCTTATTAAAAGATGTATTAAACAGAGGATTCGACATAATTTTTTCTCTAATAAGGTCACTCCACAATGTAGTGACATACAAAGACTGTATCCATTTGATGCACTTAATACTTTCCAACATCAACGGTTATAGTTTAGTTACCAATCAAAGCTCAACGACATTAAATGCTGTGCCGATAACTAAATAATAAAAACAACAATTTAGTTACATATAAAAAAAGTTGCTCACTTCGCTTTCCTCCTACCAAAAGTGGAACCACCTTTTGAAACTCTAAAAAATAACATACATGCAACGTGCACTCATTACTTTTTATTATTATTATTATTATTATTATTATTGATTAAATCTTCATTTTAATTATTCTAATAAAAGACAATGAGCTAAAGTTTTATCCAATTAAAAAATAAACATTCCATATCTGACTTTTGTCCCTCCGATGAGCCATGAGAACAAGTGTGTCTATTGTCCTTACGCATACTGTTCTTTCGCACTGCTCATCATGCTTTTCGTACATGACGTCTTTCATGTAGTTTATCCATAAGTTTTTACCTGATAAAAAGTGCAGAGAGTATGGACTTTCTTTCATTTCTCAGTTTAGACTTCTGCCGAGAATGTATTTTCAGCAGGATACATATACAAATTTCCCGTAGTGCCTGTTATTTTGTCATTATAATGACTTTTCCTAAAACCTAAATTTAGAATGGAATAATACCAAAATGCGTACTGCAGTCCTTACCAAATTACTGCAACAGTAACAAAATTACTGTCAGTTTTCACAGATTTTTTTTTTCTCAAAAACCATGACTGGAATGTAATTTCCGGATCCTCGATTTCCGTCAGTGCAGTTGATAGTTTTATACGGCAGGCTTTTGTCAATCGTTTTCCTGACCATACAACATTTTTTCATAATTATTAGCCGTAGCTCCTCTCTAAGGAGAGCACACATTGTAACACTTCCGGTACGGCACTGCACTTTTGCATATGCCTACCGCTAACCAAGGGGTTGCGCACTCCCCCCCCCACTTCCCGCCGCAGCGGCTAACGCCGTCCAACTCCCTTCGGACGCACCGTGCTCCCCTTGCACACCACGCTTCGCTCAGTGTGCATACTGCCCAGGTCGGTTTATACCAGTGGCTGCCGGTGGTTGTCTCCACTGGGTGTTGCACTCAGGCCCAACGCCAGCCACAAAGAGTAGGAGGGCCAAGAAAAATTAGAGAAGGACTTGGGCTTACGAAACATACATAAAATTAAATATATGTATTGAGGCAAGGAAAATTTACAGGGGCTCAGCCCACCCCCTGGCTGCGAGCCTGGACTTTCACTATGTGAGAGAGGATTGGGGAGCTAATCAATCACAATCAATCAATGTAGAGTTAAATTATTTAACATAGACACAAAAGAAGAAGTGACCTGATTTTCAAATAAAGGGACGTTAAATCAATTAGTTACGGTTTTGAGAAAACTTAGGAAAATGTAGCTATAATATTGAGAGAAGAATTTGATAGTTTGTCACAATTTTTCGTGACTAGAAATTTGTGTCTGTTATTGGTAGTGTTAATAACAGTTTTAGAAACCCTGAAGATTCACTAAACGTTTTCTCCAAGCTATTTTGAACGATAAAGTCAAACAAGCCAACAGCAATTCTGACATTGATCGAAATTCTTCTGCCGAGAGGATTGAAAACAGTTCGTGAAGACAGAGATTTTCTTTGTCAAGAAATCTGCAAAGTGAACATAATTTCTCCACTGTTGTGGAAAATTGCAAAAGTAACTCGGAAATTTCTCTGGAGTAAACAGCGTGGCTGTCATAACGTGCCATGTGAATGTAAGGATTTTGCTTCGCAAGTAATCACATCACATACTTCCTTTGCTTCCCTTACCCATTCCATTCTTTCACTCTTTCTCCGTTTTGATACCGTGTTTGTATTTTATGTTGTTTCACTCGAATCATCAAGCTGGTTTTTAAAATGCCTAATATTTGTTTCAAACCAATGTGGAAAATAGCCTTTTGTGCCAAGGAAGGGTCAATTTCTCGATTTTGAGGTTGATTAAACAAAATTTCCACAAGAAGTATTATTTTGCTAAAATAATAATAAATAAAATAAAATAAAATGGATCCTAACAAGTGTTTTCTTGGTTACTTCAGGGCGATTGATTGTGTTTGAAATTTTCTCTTCCTCCATCTTCCCTATTTTATTCATGCATTGAATAATATCCTCGTTATGTTCAAAGGCAGTACTTACGCTTTTGGACGGGAAGTTCCAATAAGAGTCCTTTCACTTTTAACATTGTTCAAAATATTTCGAAAACTAAGAGCACTATCAAAAATGTAAGTTCATAGCGCACTAGAGCTTACAAATTACCATGAAATAAAATGGACAACGATCTCGAAATCTTGCCAATTGATGAATGCTGAAACTTCAATTAAATAATGACATCATAATCTTTGAAAACGTATCACTCAAATGTAAGATCTCGAGATCGCAGTCCATTGTATTAAAATCGAGGGGGGTGGACTACGAGAAAAAGTACACACGACTTGCAAATTTGAGAAAAGAATATTATATTTATAAAAGCAGCTTTCCTCATAAATAGATTCACTTGATGAGCGTATATACACAGCATTTGAAATAGGACGATACAATGCCATAGTTTTAAAATTATGATTTCGCGATTAAAAGTAACATGAGTCTCCCGCAATGACCTCTGTCTAAAAGCGATACTGGACTGACTGCTGATGCTGCCAAAAATTTCATGAATATATGAAGACAGGAAAAGAAGAGGATACTTAATCTCGTTTGTCCACTTCCAGTTTAAAACAAAATATGGATCAGATTTTCAGGTCTAACTCAGCTATTTACGCTTGATATCGCTGTGTGGCCCGTTTTTTATTCATGTCTTAATTCTTGCAAAAAATAAAAATATTATTTGCAGTATTTTCTATTACATACAGAGTACGGTATATTATTATACGAATAACTCAGGATTTAAGACTTAAATAAAAGCGTGTCGCACAGTGATAAGAAGCGTATAAACTTGAGTTAGAACTGAAAGTTTGGTCCACATTGGATTAGACTGAAGGTGGGCATACGAGTTTAAATATTTGCTCTGGCTATCTTCCGACACTAAGGAGTCACTCCAATATCCAGAAGGTCACGCGCGAGATTCAGCATTCTGTGGTAACTTCGCTATTGAAAGCATGAAGGAACATATACACGCTCGCACACACACACACACACTTACACGCTCTCTCTCTCTCTCTCTCTCTCTCTCTCTCTCTCTCTCTCTCACACACACACACACACACACACACACACACAGACAGAGAAAGAACTGTGAGTAAATGAATGGAACTAGCAGACGACCTTTCTGCAGCGTGGGAGAACGTCTTGTCGCTTGCTCGCCACAAATGCGGCCTTGTGGAAGCAATACAAAGCTAGGCAATACATTTGCTGTGCAACGTCTCTAGCCCTGTACTTATTGTATTAGAAATGCCAGTCTAACATCTAGTGAAGGGGAAGGCTATGTAGCGAGATAGGCGTTAAAGCGTGTGCGCCTGAATTACACCACCAAGATTAAACTCTGAACTTGTGAAGTATTTTTTCTCTTACTAAAGGAAACTATGGCTTTTTTGAACTCCGAGGGGTAGAATATTATTACATATTGTATATTTTAGAGTGATTGAATTAAATTAAATAACTTTAAGAAAGGGGTTGTTGCACAACGGGCAAACTACAGCACCCACCGCCACTGGTTTATATACATCCTAGTTCTTAGTGTCCTCTTTTAAAATTATAAATCACAACCGTAAAATTATAAATTACATAAAAAACGAAAAAACTTTAATTTTCTTTTAAAAAATATGTAAAAAACCGACGCCAGGGTTCGAACGCGGGACCTTCGGATCAGCTTCGTGATGCGTTAGCCACAAGACCAAACTCTAGCTTCCGGATTAAGCGCTTCTTGGTGTAAGGGCTGTTTTTCATGAAAGCTTGCTTTGCGTACGATTTGGGTGAATAGCCAATAGAAACACGGGTTTTATTGTGTGTTTTATTGTAAGGTATGTGTAACACGTGTTTCAATTGGCTTTCCATCCAAATCGCACACAAAGCAAGCAGTGCAAGCTTCCAAGGAAAGGAGTCCTTACTTATAGTTCAAGCTACGCGAGAGTAGGCTATTCGTATCGGAAGTGTTTCCACATGAGTTCTATTCAATGATGACTATCAAAAACGATACTGGACTGACTGCAACCATTGAAAATTTCATGAATATATGAAGCCACGGAGCGGAGAGCACACTTAATCTCGTGTATCCGCTCCCAGTTTAAATCAATATGAACCAAGTTTTCGGTTCTAACTCAGTTTCTTATGCTTAATAACGTTGTGTGGCCTGTTTTTTATTTATGTCCTAATTCTGGTAAAAAAAAATGTAAATATTATTTGAAATATTTTATATTCTATGCAGAGTACGATATACTCTTACATGATTAACTCAGGAATTAAGACTTAAAAATAAAAAAGCAGACCACACAGCGTAATTAAACGTAAAAAACTGAGTTAGAACCGAAAATTTGGTCCACAGTGGTTTAGACTGGAAGTGGACAAACGAGTTTAAATATTTCCTCTGGCGTCTATCTTTCAACACTAAATAGTCACTCCAGTATTGTTTACGTAGAGCTCGATGGTTCTATTCATAACAGAAGCCACGGCGAATAATTATTTTAAAAAATATTGCATACAGCATACCACTTGTATATCGAACATTTTACTTTCAAAACGAATTTTAGCACTTAAGGATCGTAATAGCGTGCATAATTTATTATTAAATATGTTTTAGTAATCACGATTCTCTGATGTTTCTTTGATGTTTTTTTTTTTTTTACGTCTGTTGGGAAAACAATTGTTTTGACATACAGTGTTGTCATATTTAGCCCTTATGCGCCTGCTAGGTGAGAGCGTTGATAACAGGCATAAGTGCTGTAAGCAGAACGCTAGCTGGTAAGTGCTAGCAATGGAATTAAGAGGTCGTTTATTATTACCACCCACTTATTGCTGTCTTAAAATTTTGTCAATTAAACTTAGTTACATTTAAGTAGATACTATCTGAATACTCACAAATTTGATTCCCTAAGGTGATAACAGTTACGCTGCAACGAATGCGTCAAATGAACATATATACTGTATAATTAATTTTTCCTGGCTTTAAATAGTGCTGTTATGTTCATACACTTAATTTTATCTTATCTTGGCTTTAATTTTGACTTTTAAATTAAAACGGTTGAAGTTGAGATGCTGTTTTATCTATGTTCGACTGTAAAATAGCAGTATTTCCACTTAAAACTGTAATAGTCATATCACCTACATAAACTTCTGCCATATAATCAGTTAGCTATAGTAGTTTCAGCCTTCTATTTTATTTATTTGAAATGTGGCTATAGTGCAGTTGTTAACCTACTCTAATACCATTGTTGCCAACTTTCTTATATTTTTTACAACATTGTAAGAATGATTTAATACGAAATATTTTTCTACTAGCGTTCAATATTTTGAGTTTATCACTTGATGTTATAATTCTGTAAGTGAGAAACAAGTGCATCTTTGATTTGCATAAAGCACAATAACTATCCATTTCCATTTGTTTCTTTTACTTCCTGGATATACAGTAATACATTTTACACGGGCATCTTTACATGATTAAAATATTATTACGACAAGAACCGAACTCCCGTTCTTTAAGGCGTTCCACAAATTCTGGAAAACTGCGTTGACGTTTTTGTTCTAGAATTTTTGACTAAGATACTCCTAGCTCTCAGGTACAGAATTAGGACTCGATTTAATGGTTTCATCGAACCGATAAATCGAGTGGATATAACGTGTTGAAACATTACGGTACATTGAACTAAAAAAAAAAAAAATCGCGTTTAAACATATTGTTTGCCTCGCTAAGACCCCTTTCACAGTCATGCGGAGCTCCGCACACCACAGTCCTGTTGCTTTGAATTCAATACTCAACTCATGTCTTCTTTTTTGACTGTCCAAGCGTAGCTGTCCGCTGTCCCATCGAAAAACCTTCCGATTTTTTGGAATATCTTCCAGTTCTTTTCAAGACGTACGGAAATTTTTTATCTCCATATCTTCTGTTTTTTCGAAGCCGAAGCAAAGAAATATAAATATGTATTCATATATATCCTGCCATTTACTTACTAGATAGAAACCGAAGGAAATAAAAGCAAGGAAACCAGAGCTGAAACGGCTTACCGGGCCAATCGGGTCAAGATTTGGATCGGTGCACCGGATCTATCCTTGGTACTCGGTCTGACCCAGTGACCCGAAGTCCAAAGCAGAATTTTAAATTATTTCCTTGCGTTTGAACAGCGTTTCTTTCAAATGAGAGCGGGACTGGAGGTGTTACTGTGAAAGCACGAAAATACGTCACCTAAAATGCTTAATGAGAAGATGTTAAACGAAAGCAGCATATTCACGTGATAATGACGTCATGTTGGTCGAAAATTGATGCGAAATACGTCGAAATGACGGGTAAATGTCACAAACCAAACGACGTGTGTAAAATCCCTTCAGGGACAGTTTGTTCCTGTAGATATTTATTTCAATTACACATATAAATGCATCATCAATCTGTCCCAAAACAATCGTTTGACTCAAGTGCTTTTTCATCTGTAATCGCATTTTAAAAAGCACCCAAGGAGCATACTCATGTAAAAACTGGCTTCATATTTTGGTAGAAAAATCAAAATCACATCAGTGTAATAAATCTACGTCGCTATTACGTGACATTTGGGTTTTTTAATTGACAAAATTATGTCTCATCCCCTACTTTTTGAGAACATACTATGATTATATTTCGTTTTCGATAGCGACTGTGTGATCCTGGCCAATGTGGTTGGAGTGAAACAGTGAACTTGGTGAGGTGGGGTCGTCAATCGTACACATGTACTCGATCACTTTTAATTCCGAAAGTACCAAGGATTACCAAAGCCACTCTGGTAGTTAATCGCCAGACACGGGAGCACTGAACAAAAGTGTCCACCATCCTGGCCAGGATTTGAAGCGGGGCTGCCCGATGGATAGTCAAGCGCTTTACCCCTGAGCCACGGCGACTCCGTATTTATAGGTTCTTGCAGTTCTGGTAACTAATGTCTTTGAACAGCTTCGATCCAATAATCATCGATACGATGCACCTGTCGGAGTTGGAAAGTGAAACCCTGTGCCTCATGAACTGAAGTAGAGAACCTGCGACAACTAAAGCTGGTAAAATGACAAATGAGGCTAACTATTTTGATTTACATACAAAACTAGGCCAGCTTCCAGTGTAGTTATTACAGGGCACCATATAGGTCCTGGGTATCTTTTTGACACACACTGTTAAAAATTTTCAGAATCATTCTTGGACAAACTAGGCCAAGCTATCGTTCCTGAAAATTTCTTGTAACAATTGACTAATAAAAACCAGCCACCTTGTAGCTTTCAGCAAAGAAGGAATAGAAGTCTGAAGTGAGATATTAGCATGGGTTGTTCAGTTAGAAGTCTACCGACTTACTGACTGGACTAAACTGCCAGAGGATCGCAATAGCCTTTCAATGAGAATATTTTCCCTTCTAAAAGTAAGTGATCAAGATAGCGGCATCAAACGCTTACTCACAATCAGGGCGCGAAATGGACCGGAGCAAACCGTAATGTCCCCCAGAAGCAGACATAACGTGATTTCAACGTTGATTTTAGGTTCTTTTCGTTGATTAACTGTTATCAGTTGAAAAAAGATACGTTTATTTTTAAATCTTATTTGAACAAAGACGTCATTGCGTGATAAGACGTTAATAAGCATGTATTCAATACATTTTCAACTATGGTATAGATTTTCTTTAATGTGTTTCTTACTAATGTTATGTCAGAAAAAAAACTTATAATTAAAAAGTAAGAATTGAATGACAAAAACTAATTTTTATGTTCTCACGTGCACGTTGAAAACATTGAATTTTAAACTATATTTCAACAAAGAATTTCGTTGATACGGCGTTAATGTGATGTGTTATACATTTCGTTTCACACTTGTATTTCTAATTTAATTGCTTAAACATTATAATTATATACAAATACAATGAAATTAACTACATTTTTCATTTTTTCAATTCAGTGTTCAAAACAGATTGAATTTTAAACTATATTTCAACGAGCATTTAATATCGTTATTAGGGTGTTAATGTGAAGTATTTTCAACTATGATAGATTTCGGTTTATAGGCATTTTTCTAAGACAACATATTACACTTATTGAAAAATACAAATTTAATAGTACAGCGATGGTCGAAGTGTTAAAGAAAAAAATGCGCATAACAAAAAGAAGGAAAGTATTCTTTATTCTTATTCTTACATGATGGTGAAACGACTCGTAGCAGCTGCATTCTAGACTTCCTGTTAATAGATACAGTAAAAGAGTAGTGGATTCTCAAGGTGGATTCGTGGATGAGTGGTTAACTCGTCGAGCTACCAACGAGGACTGAAGAACGTTCTAACTTCGAGCCTCACAGCAGCCGTCGTGATTATTTACTGTTGGAAAATTAATACTGTATATCATGATGAAAGCAACGGGCAAAATGCAACTAAATTTATGTATACAAATAAACAGCAATCATGGTCTGTTTTGGCCAACTGAACCCGTTTCTTCATCGTCCGCTTCTTGATTTCAACTTGTTTCTTCACAACCATTATTGAACGTCGAATAAACCGTTGAACAGGCAGATACTTCGGTACATTTACAACCTTAAAATAACGTTTCTGTACCGGTACTATTATTTCATCCAGGTGCTCAGGGGCGTTTCGAAGGCACATAAGGCGGAGGGTTGTAGTAGGTTAATATACCGAATGGATAAATAAGTATGATGTACCGAATAACGAGATGCAGTATCAGATAATTTGTCTTGTAATAGGAAGAACCCGGGTTCGAAACCCAGTTCAACCTTTCTAAAGTATTCTCCGCTTGCTTGCGGTTACATCAATAACCCATAATTTTAAATTACAGAATGAGTTTTAAAATAATAATTATTATTATTATTATGTAGATTTATGCCACACACTTTCCATAACACCAATGATATTTTTTTCACTTTTGAATAGTACTTTACACGATAACTCTTAACACAATAAATAATCGATTTATATTTGAAAAAATGCTACTGAAAAGGAAAATATTACATTAAGAAAGAAAAGAAAGTACATTAATATACAGAGACCTTTACAAAAATTAATGCCTTTGCGTAAGGAAATTTTCATTTGAAGGGCTTAATGGATAAGGACCTTATTGGAAAGTATTGCAAATTTGAAGTTTGTAGCAAACTAAGCTTTACGTCGTTATTTTTGCGATTTGTAATTACTTTCTAGGACACGTTGCTAATGTGAAAATATTAATGTACATACATCAAGATTCAGTGAAAATTCAAGAATAACAACTCTATTTTCAATTTACTATAAACTCCTGCAGATTGTAAAATATCCTCCTCTTGCAGAGTATTCATTTATTGCCAACACATGAAACATTTACAAAAATGAAGATCCTATGCCTCTTATATTTGAATACCGAGAGTCAAAATAAAAGTGTTATAAGAAAATAAGAAGGTATCTTTTATGTGTAAAATTGTGTTTACTTTAACTCGTATACTCTGTAAGTTTGATAATAACAATAACAAACTTCTGATCACAAAAATTAATTTCGCATTATATTTTTGAAGCGAAAGAAGTTACAAATTCTTGACTCAAACAAAATTTTACGTACCGTACGAAATTTTATATCTTACACTTTACAAAGAGATATGGTTAAGTGTTGAAGTCACAACAAATTCATGTAAATCTATACAAAATATTATGCTGGACACGGCGTTGTTTAAGGAGTGCACATACAACCGTTTGCTGATGATACTATATTAACTATTACTGGGAAAACGTAGCTAGAAACATTTGAAACGGCAGGAACTGAACTAAAAAAAAAGATAACTTCTTGGTTAAATGCTCACTTATTTTGAATATTCGTAAAACCCAATATATAACTTTCTCGCATACACTTGCTGGGCAACCTATGAACAAAGAACTAATACTTCATAATTGTGATGTAAAAGCAAACTGTTTGTATACCTCTCATTAGAGATGAAAGTATTATTTATTTAGGAATTTTAATTGGTAATCATCTAAAATGGAATTTACATATTGCGCATGAGGAATACATTAAGAAAAACATCTTATAGATTTGTTCTTAGAGAAATTCTTGATAACAAATCGTTATGTATTGTGTACTTTGCTTTTACACAGAGCTTATTAGAATACTGTATACTAAGTTGGGGTGCACCATACACCTCTCACATAAAACCTCTGGTAACCTAACACAACAATATTTTGAGACTATGTTTGAATAGAGAATTTGATTGTGATGTTAAAAAATTGTATAACGATTTCGATGTATTACCAATCAATAGATTATATTTTTAAAATGTATTGATGTATATTAGAACAAAAGATACAAAATTGAATAAATTATGTCATGAATATGAAACCAGAAGTGTCACAAATGAAAATATAGAAACAATCAGAACTAACAAAACATCAGCACACCACCAAATGTACTATCTTGTACCAAAAATTTTCAATAAAACACCTATATACATTAGAAAAGAGAAACAAACAAGCCGATTCAAAAAAACTTGTATTGAGTTGGTTAGAAAGTCTAAATGACAATGATGTAGAAGTAATATTATGTAAATAATTTTTTATGGGTAACCAGACAACAACAAACTAATTATAATTCGAGAATAAGACTCACACACAAGCTAAGGCTTCTATGAGTCGAAATGTTATGTAAACTTGTAATGTAAATAATAAATAACCACTGGTATGACAGGCCGATAGGCTCAGAGCCTGCCCCAACGCCATCTGTCTGCGGTTGGCGGAACTGCGTCCACCTGAGTGGCGGCTGTGTGGTCAGCACTGCGCGCTACCTGACCACGAACAGGCGTATCAGGGGCTTTCTAGACCGGGTGGCCATCACGTCTTTATTCACGTGACTCCCCAGTTTACCTCACGATTCTGAGTGGAGTGGAAAAGTGGGACTCCATCACGCGGACATGAGTCCAACGCTCTAACCACTAGACGTACTATGGACCCCCTAAACTTGTAATGTACAAAAGTTAAATACATTTCAAATTTCTTGTCTAATCATCATCTTTCATTTTGTTTTACTCAATATAATGTCAACATTAGTTGTCTTTGAAACTAAATTGCAATAATCCTAAAGAGCTGCTTTATGTGCTGTCGAAGAAAAGTGTTGTGCCAATTTGCTATCTTGAGATTTTCCAATACTTTTCAATACTGCCGAATTGACTCTACAAATAGCGATTACGCAGTATTATTTTTGGTTTTGGTTGTTGTGCGAGATATATATTTGACGAATCAAAACAAACGTTTCTGATTCGGGTTTATCTATCGAATACAGGTTTAGTTAATTTTATGCTCCTCTGTTTCAATACTACAGAGGTAATCTTAAATGATCCTAATAAATCCCGACAAGTATGCGGATTTGACGAACTGTTTCACAGTGTATATTAACGAAATGAAACGGCTCATAAAATATAATGTATTTGCCGAATTGGCAATAAACTTTACGAATAACACTTCCATACGACCGTACCGAAACGATAACTTATATTATTCTTGATTAACACCACCTTGATTCTGATTAAATGTAAGAACGCAATGTTCGTTTGCATTCCATTTTCCAAAGTTTCAATATGAAATTCTTCATAACCCGAATTTGCCGAATGGCTTTTGAGTCCCTTTAAGTTCTCCCCTGCAGGTGCTTTCAACGTATGTGTGCTACTTGGGGTCGTTCCGGTTTGTGAATATCTGTAACCTTCCTATTCCGTTTGGTGAATATGATAATCATAGATAAACATGGACAATAGCATGTTAATGATGGTAAAGCGTTCCATTCGAGCCGTGCTCACAATAGCATATTTGGTTACGATAAGAAACGATTTTCTCTTCCTACACATGTGCGCGAAGAACATCACACTGGAACTGAAAACTGACAATGCCCAGTGTCTTGAAAGAAATTCCTCGGTATGTTTTTAGGATTAATCTAAATTCATTCCTAAATTCATCCGATAAAGTGGCAAATTAACTTGCTACATCATATCGGTTCACAATTGAGCTTGTTTTCACAGATTATATTCTTTAAAAAATCTTTTTGTCGGTAATCACTGGCATTGACTTCATCACCCTGTCCCTTCCCCCCGCTTTACATAGAGATACACAAATTCAACAAATAAGAAAAGATAAAAAGTGTGAAATAAAGCAACATTATCTGGTTCCTCTGTTTTCAATTTTGATAAGTCGCTTGTCTTAAGCTTTTTAACACGGTTCAAAAAATTAAATTACAAACACGCACATTCCCGAAAATAACGCGTATCCAGAGTTGTAGTCGAGGGTATACACCGTATACCCTCTGATTAACCTGATATAATAGCGCGTGCTAATGAAAACATGGTCTCCTCATAAAGATGTGTATACCCTGTGAAAAATCTGGGACTACAAGACTGCGCGTATCTAAAGCAGTCAACTGCTTAAGAAAAATTAAACGAACTAAAGACACATCTCATGTCAAAACAAATGAACACCAGGTTTGAATGAAGGATGTTTTCGCAAATATACCGGTACATGTGCTTTCAATGATGGTCTAGTGTGTGTGTGTGTGTGGTGGTGGTGGGGGTAAGAAGGGGGTAACAAACAAGCTAAACATTATATTACTCTGCCATAGATCAAAGAGGAAAGGAAACTGGGCAAAGCAGGTAGCCATCAAGTGGTGAAATTCCTCTTTCCACCTGTTTAGTATATCTGTAGGATAAAGATGCCACAATAATCATTTTTGGCGGATTTCCATTTATAACATTATGATTTCTTCATTGTTCGAGGGAAGTTGATTCAAAGTTCATTATTGTCTGAACAACCTTCCTGTATTGAGTTACGGGGTTAATTTAATGGTTTAGAATCTATAATCAGTGTTCTTTTCTGAAGATTTCGTTCGGGTGCTCACAAAAATTATAAATACGTAATGTATATTGACTCCAATGTACTAAAATGTAAAATAATAATAACATTACTTAACAATATGTCGTACTTCCCTAGTTAACCTCAAAATAACATGAACAATATCTACAGAATGTGCTATTATATACGTGTGAGTAATACAAGTGTTGAGACTAATTCTTCCCGGGCGAAGCCCCCTAAGGCATGCCTGAAAGAAACCGTGTTTATAATTAGTTCATTTGAGATTTATGTGAAATGAAAGCTGGAATGTTTATATAGCCGATCAGAAGAATTATCTATGACACTGATTTTATCATTGATCGATGATGAGTATTATTATTCAACTTGATAATTATTTATTATTACAATTAGTTCATCTTTGTTTCGTATTTTGATTCGTCAAAAGGGAATCAACTTTGGTGACAATTCTTTAGTTTCATTTGTACAAACACATTTAACTACATTCATTTACTTTCGTTCAGCACATTTTTTATAATTGTATTTTGTGTTTACGGAGAAAGTTCAGTATAATGTAGCCAATTTCTATATTTGGTGAGAGAATTAGAGAATTAACCGAAAAAGATGAGGGAATTTTAAATCTAAGTAGGGCTCTGAAGAGACCGTATGACCTATAGAATTATTTGTGCATTGTTGATAGTATCTCCTTGTTTGTAGGAATTTCTTTCTTCAATTTTTTTTTGGGGTGGGTGGGTGCAAAATCACAGGAATTCGGATGCAATCGTGCCCTTTATCCCTGCAAAAATAGCCGAGATAAACAGGTTGGCGCAGTGTGCAAATTAACGGGGGAATGCCCGGGATCCCCCCCCCGCCAAATAAGTTTCCCACCTTGACAAATTTATTTTTCGTCCCTGCCAAGGATAAAATCCACTACCCTAGAAGATGTTTCGATCAGGATTAAATAGAAAACGGGAACATTTCTATTTTTAAGAAGTTGAAACTATTTTCATGCAACGAACAAGGGTATTATCATAGATCTCATAATAAGCTTATTATGAGATCTATGGTATTATGAACTTTTACTTGCAGCTAATTAGAAGCTCATTTGGAAGGCATTTCTTTTGTGATGTTCATGAAGTAGCATAATGTGAAAGATCTAGTATGATTGGTTTGATTTGGTAACCCCCTATTGGAAAGTTGGACACACTCTCTCTCCGCTGGTCTAGTGGTTACCGTCGCTGACTGCTGATCATGAAGTCCCGGGTTCGATTCTGGGCTTTGCCAAGACATTTTTTCAAACGCGAGAGGGTCTGGGACGCTGTCCACCCAGGATCGTGATGCAATTGGGAAGCTGCGGTGAATAAAAAAAGTGACGATCACAGTTGAGAGCTTCGGCTCTCCTCTCCCAACCCATGTGGTCAGCGTGCGAGCAGTAGACCAACTCCTCCCTTCTAAAGAGGCCTCATCCAGTAATAGGTTGAATATGGCTGTGAATTTTTAATATATATATGTGTGTGTTTGCGTTGCCTGTTGAAATCCGTGCATTATGTTTTATCCCGCTAAAAAGTTTAATTCGCGCACTGGGTTGGAGGCAGGTTACCATAAAGAACTCACCGTACGGACGCTAAATGGGAGGGAAGTCCTTGTACGTAATGCTTTAGTAAAATCTCTTCTAAAAAGTGGGTAATCTTCAAACACATATCAATGTGATGTCGTATAGTTACAATGCAAATGGCATTGGCAACACGTCCAATGATCTCACAAAATCTCTTCACATCTGCCAAGGGAGAAACAAGGAATGAAGTTAAGCGAAGATACATTACCTTATGTACGCTACGGTAAGGGAAGCAGACGTATCCCGTTCGGGCGCCCCTCTGATTTGTTTCTAGTATTACCCATCGCTTTGTCTGAAAATTGAGATAATAGCAATGGAGGCAGCAGATAGTAAAAGCACTTACACCACATTTGGTAATGGGCTAGAATAGCACCGAATGGAATTTATTCCGCGACCCAGGTAAAAGCAGTAGTGTCTAAACATAGAATGCCCTATTAAGGCGAGGCCATTCTCGCGCAGGCGCACTACTCCTTAAACAGTAAATATTACTTTTTGAGCAGAGCAGATGCTTTCAGTTGGCAATTTAGCGTATTGGTAGCATATTAGAAAGCTAATCCAGAGAACCCAGGATAGAACCCTGGTACGGTTTTGTTTATACTTTCTTTCTTTAAAATAACTGTACTCTTTTTTATCTATATATACGCATTAGGAAATTTAATAAAATTAGTGACCAAGGGCACTTGGAGGTTAGGTAAGTCAGGTACGGTGTTTTTTTTTTTTTATTGTGTCTAGAGCAACGACGGTTTTCCGTCGTTGCTTTAAGTTATTAACATCGAAGGTTAATTTGCAAGAGTAACGACGAATAGCACACTCTCGCGTAGCTTGAACTAGAAGTAACAGCGAGGTCTTATTCCATTCGATGTTATTCTAGCGCCCCCAGTGTGCAAGAGGGGAGGGTGCGTCCGAAGGGAGCTGGGCATACGCAAAAGTACTCAAAAATTCTGTTTACGCAAAAGTTCTGTGCCATACTGTCCCGTCGTTGCTATTGCAAATTAACCTTCGAGGCTAATAACTTAAAGCAACGACGGAAAACTGTCGTTGCTCTAGACACGTTCTTTTTTTCTATTGCACACTCGATTAACTTGTGTTTTTTCACGCTTTCGTAAATAGGACTTGCTGTGTTTAGATAATAGTGGTAAAAGCAGTTTGGTAAAAAGAATTATCTAGAATGGTGACTTTCTTACCGTTGTCTCCATCTCTTCCCAATGAGGCATTTTTTTGTTTCAGACCTGGCACCGTTGATACGTGTGCTACGATTGGTTGTGCGAAGTTTTTGTTGTCGGATGTTCATGTTTGAATGTATTTTAATTTTAAGTTAATTAAATAGGTAGGTATAAAAACAGAGAAAAACGCGTATAATATATTTTAGTTGTGTTTTCAATGTTAGTATATTGTGATGCTGTATTTTAAATATGTTATGGATGAAAGTTCTGTCAGGTACTTTAACTTACTGTAAGATGTGACCAGTATTTAACGACCGAGTTGAATCACCTCGAGATTTTATGAATATGATGAGTAAGGTATGTCATTGCACTTAATTTTATACACTTGAACTTGTGTAGGTGTTAAGAAGTGTGAAAGTCATCCAAAAGTAGTCTTACGCCACAAACTGGATGTGCACAAATTAATTCCTTGTTGAAGGGAAGTTTTTTCGTTTTGAGAGGAATCGAGCATGGACAGTAACGTACAATTTATACGAAAGTTCATCAGTTAGACCAATTCCAGATGTTAAGTATTATGTTATAACCATTTGCAATACAAAACGATAATGTGTGTTACAATTTTGTACAAAATGAGAATAGGCGCGCATTCACTCTTGTAGACTTTGTTGTTTGTATCATATGTAAACAGTGAAATGTTTTGTAGAAATTTTGGTTATAGTCAAGGAAATCACTCAAAGGCTGGTGAAGTGTCTATACGCTTTGTATATGGGTGTAAATTGTTGGTGGTTCTTTTCTCAAATATATATATATATTTTTCAAATGATAATTCGTAGTGACATTCACGCTTTGTACTTACGTATTGTACAAGGGTGCTTTGCTTAGAAAATTCTTTATGGAATGCACCTCATCTGTGCCCAAAGTTTGATTTAATTCTATCGTACAATATATATCGATAGCTAAGAAGTTTCTGTTGTTGATAGGCCTACTGCTTGGAAGTAAATGACCTCTCAGTATCCCCTTGCACTTTGGCATTGGGGATGTTCAGAAGTGGTGGGTTCGAATTGAAAATTATCTTTGAGTTACTTTACACTTGTTAAGCATCTGCTGTTGTGTTTCCGTATATATATTTTTTGGCGGGAAAGTTTCTCACCTGTTTAATAATGTGGATATTACAGTTTCCTTCTAGCCTTATTACAAACACTTGTTACTTAAAGTTATATTCCGGTATCTAATGTTTCGGTGGCTGTGAATTTGAATTTATTTTTAATAAGCCTTTAGGCAGCTTTCGCTCAGGTCGCCATTGCATTTGAGATGACCGCGTGTTGTTTACAGTTTTTTTCGCTTTATGGTAATTTCTATTAACGAAGGTATACTTCTGTGTGCACAATTTCTTTTAATTTTTCACGCCAAATTGCAGAAGTGTGTAGTAAAAGATAATTTTAAAATATATTTGTCTATTTCCCATTGTTTCAACCTAGGCTTTCACATATAGTTTTATGGAAAGGTATCTCTTGTATTACCTGTAGTGAAAAATGTTAAAATTAGTTTCTTTGTTTCACACTCTTTCTTATGTACTTAGGAAACTTCAAAGAGACAAATGTGAAAGAAGAAATGGTATCACCCAACATAACACATATTTTTGGAAAGACTGTGAAAAGTACTACAAATACAAAAAAAACAAGGGGGTGGGGGGTCGCCTCTTAAAAATGATGGGCATTTTTTGTATGTACCCAACGAGTGTATAAAGTCTACATGAGCCTGGTAGCTACATTTTTTAGTACATGATAATTGTGCCCGTCATATTGAATGGAGATCAATTTTTTACAAATGGCGAGTGGGTCGTGTGACTTACCAAACAACGCTAAAATGTTTCCAGGAAGTCATTCCAGGTATCACATTTGACCCACCTGTTACGGTATTGGAGTTAACGGCACATAAAGAGCGCTGTTGGATAAACGAACATAATGGACTTCAAACTATCAGTAAAGATGACTCCGACACTAACAAGTAGGTCTAATCTAACATCTGAGATATCTTTCTGTGAACATGCTCGTGTTGCTTGATGTCACATTGGACCCTCTTGCCATTTAAAAAAAAATATCTCCGTCCAATATGGCGGTCACGTTGTGCAAAGTTTGGAATCTTTCCCTTTTTCGTTCTTCTGCTGTGCAGAAGTTTCTATAGCATAGTGGTACAACCGCATCAAGTGAACATTCACATACATTTTTTTCAAACCACTGTTGTTTCTAAACTATTTATCATACTGCAATAATAATTTAGACTTTTCATTATGTGACTAGCAGAAGCCACACACAAAATTGAAGCTAACTCTGAGACTGACTGACTTACAGTTTCCTCGTGCACTGGACGATTTGAGATGGAATTGACCCTACACGCTTTAACTAAAACTTAATGGAACAGCTAATATAATCACTGATAACTCGTGCGTGTGGCCTTCTTGTTTTAGATACAGTCTTTCGTAAAAGATTTATTGGTTTGCAGATCCTGTGTTCCATAATTGACGCCAGGGAAATAGTCTGACTTTCTGGTAATTGTTTTTTGATGTTTTATCGGTCTTGTGGAGTTGGTGATTCATCCAAACTCATGTATTGAAGCTCAAAAGAAGTGGAAAGGTAGGGGAAGTGCACTTGATGACAGAAGCGAGGATACTTTTAACCTCACCATAATCTGCAGCCTACTTAGCTATCGCCAGAATCTCTCTCTCTTAACTCCTATCGCTGCATTGTGGAGCGAGATAGAAAGTCATCATGAACATTCCATTCTGAGATACACTGGTTATGTCTTGGAAGAATTCTGGGAGATGTGGTGAGACTTTTTTGATTGATTCGAAATTGGAATCAAAACTAAACTACTGCTTAACTGACTTCTGGCTTTCGACAATAACTCATTTGTCAGATGTTTTTTTACACGCTTTTTATTAACTTACTATGTAATCATGTTTCATCTGTGGTACAAATCTTGTAATTGATTTTTAACTCACTTTACATCATCCGATTTCTTTAGAATTGTGTAAACTTGCTTGCTTCCGATGACAATACAATATTCGATCATTAGATATACGACAGAGTAATTCAGTTAACTGTAATTAATTAAAAAAAAATAATTATTTAAGATGGACTTCTTTATCGTAAAATAAAAATACTAGCCTGCAACGATGTTTGGTATTGACTGGTTGTTGAACACTTTAGGATTTGGGTGTGCGAAGCTCTTAATATAGAAAAAAATTAAGGATTTATTTTTAAAAAAATACGCTTTTTGAAGCAAAGAAAAATGGACTATAAAGTAAAGAATAATAAATTTATGAATTGGAAAATAAAATTGTGTGCTCGTAGATATTATGAGTTTATAATAAGGTAAGCAAGAGCACCCGCGCTTTTATTTTCCAATTAATTATTTTATTGTTTTTTACTTTTTAGTCCATTTTTCTTTGCTTAAAAAATCCTTTTTCATTTCTGAATACATTCAACTCAAGGCTTCATGTCACTGTATTTTCAGTGCAAGTCAAAATTAAGACCACAATTAAAAAGTTAAATGTTTGAACTCGCCTAATCAACAATAAGGAATACGATTGTTTTCCCACGCTGACATCAACATGAACGCGACTACTTTCCAGCAAGTAACAATATTTCGTGTGCACCAGGTTGGTATCTCAAACCTTTGAAGAACTATTTAAGAAGAAAAAAAAAAGCGCGTGGTTGCGTAACAAACAAGATTAAGAATTACATACATTTTAACGAAATTTGTATATAATTTATCAATAGACTGTTATTGCCAAATTGGATGGCGGTGATTACGTCTGTAATCTTTATTCATACGGTAATTCGCCTTACTCGCGCTTTTTTCGACTCATTATTTCATATCCTACTTACCCCTGGTACAATTTTGAAATATGCATTTTCGGATAGAGCAGGTTTGAAGTCTTCAAGGGTACAATGCTTGAAGGTCTGCCGTCCATAGCCGAAGTTGCCTAAAGACCTTAAAATGTAAATTTAAATTATAGCGCCGAAACAAAGCATTTTTGCACCCTCATTGGTCTATACTTCTTATTTTCATGTCAGGAGTCACGTAGTGTGTTTTTGTCGGTGTTATTTTGCAATGCCCTATATTACGACACACAGAATGCTTCAAAGACGACAATGAATTAACAGTATTGGAACGCCTTCGAGAGGATTTATTCTCCATTCGTGAGATCACGGCAACAATAGATCGCAACGTGTGTACTGTGCACGACTGTTGGCAGCACTTGGAATGCTCTGCTACTAGAAGACCAGGGTTTGGACTAGTGATGTACAGACCGGAAATTTTCGAGAGAAAAAAAAACTGGGGAAAATTGTTTTTTCCATGAGGCAAAAAAAAAGAATGGTTTTATTGATGAAATCGTCCCCCTCCCATCACGAATATTCACTACTTAAGCGCATCTCATGCATTTGTTTTTTAGGTTTAGTAAAATTAAAGGCTCGTAGGTTAAAAATTATACAAAAAACTTTCTATTTACATTCGAAATGCAATATATCTCAATAGCGCCCTTGTACACGAGAGAGAAGTTCCATCAACTTAAGGCATCTTTAGTTCAGACCCTGGAACTTAAATGTTTCCAAACTTTGTCAGAAGTAGTCCCAGTGCGAATGTATATTTTAAACATGAATTTACATTTTAAGAATTTTATTGATCATCAAAATATTGTCGTCAGGGTCCCCGTAAAAGTTAAAAAGTTTTTTTTTTTAAGTAGCTTGAAAATTTAAAAAATTTAATTTTTATTTTCGGCGTTCAGTTTTTCCGAAATTTTTACATTACTAGTTTGGACTTTCGAGGTTCAGTGATGCAAGTGTTATCACGCATCACTGATATGCATTCGCAGGATGACTGGCGGATCGGAGGGTGTCTGAAGATGTTATACGGAACACAATGATAATGAACCTTTAATTGGTAATCGAACCCGTTGTGTTGCCATTCGTTATTTATATTGAAGGAAGCCTCTCAACGCGACAATGGTATGGGCCCATCCACAACGAGCAACCACCGTTGACGATGCGTGTCCGTCCCTGTGCAGGGTGCGTGCACCGTCCTGACAAGTTTTCTTCAGCTTCAAGTAAATGCCAGCTTGGTAACTAGACTTTAAAGGTCTGTCTTCCTAATTTCTGTCCCGGCAGTGTCCTTGCCGATGGTGGTCAGGTTGGCGAGCACATTTTCAATTTATTTATATCCTTTAGTCATCTTAGGTTTATGCCAGGATAGGGTGGGAGAGAGTATGTTGAAAGGTGAGAGTCTAGTTTGTAGGTATCGTCCTGGCGTTTTCCTGGTATGACTGACCATGGAAAAACCTCGTTGGCGAGCACCAGTCCCTAAGGTTGTGTAATGGGCTTAGGCCAGAACTGCCGCCCATTACGACTGGGTACGTGACGTTTTGCGCGAGAAGTGTTTGTATGCCAGCAGGTATTATTAAAAGAATAACAGTACAACTTATAAAATATGTCTTCATTTAGTTTTAGTAAGACTACCGCAGCATACTAACTCAACCATGGAAGTTTAAATTCCTAACGCAGTTTCGAGCGTGAGATGTTTATATGGCAGTATGTTTGATGTCAAGGAGTAACAGTGCGAGTCAAATTTTTGAAATGCCATATTTACCAAGTAAACCAGGTAAACAAATGTGGACGTCTGTGAACCTGACACAATCCATTTAAAATGTTTAAAATATTAAGCACACCGAACGTTTCTTAAGGCGGTTTTTTACGCAATTTTGGCTTTTGCTCAAATGACAGTTACCTGTGGTTTGATTTTCAAAGGAATGCGTAAACTGGCGTTCCAACAAAAGCACTTGAGTATTAATTAATTGTGGAAAGTTGCAGGACAGTATTTCAATTTTGGGAAGTCAGCAGATAAAAGTTCAGATACTCTATAATCTGAAGTGATCAGACTTGTAAAGAACTGGCATTGGCCACGATATTTGACTGCCCACAAATTATGATGTTCTAGGTTGAGCAGTTAAAAGTCTGAGCTAAAATAAGTTCTTTACACACACTTGTCACTTCAGTTTACAAAGTTCTTTAACTTTTATCCTGTCCATTTTCCAAAATTGTGGTATTGCATTTCCACTTTCCACAGTTTTCAAAAATCGAAAAAAGTGGGGGTGAACACAGTGCAGAAAGAACGCAAGCAGTACTACAGAGACAGTTAATGATCCACTTTTCACAATCCGACGACGCCTTCGAGGTCTGGCGTTCATCGTAATTCGACGAGCCTCCTAGAAATTTCTACGAATAAAAATCATTATTGCATGCCTTTTTTTCAACCGATCAAAAGCGTTGCCTTGCCACATAAGAATTTGTCCAGAAATTGACGCACAGCACAAAAACGCTTTCTAACTAGGAATACTCTCAAACAGAGGGAGCTCGGTTTTAATGGAACTTGGTATACAGGCACACTACCTAGAATAAACAGTATAGCCAAATTTATAGCTGCAACGGACAACAAATAACAATAGGGTGACCCGAACCTTACATACCAAGTACCCCTACGTCTCCTCTTAGTATGACTGACAGCAGGATTCGAATATGCAATAAACAATATACCAAAGCAGTTGAATAACAAAAGGCAAGTACTTTATGTAAACACAACAGTTAATGTCTCGTAAACTGTTAAATAACAGAAAATACGCGGAAATTGTCAGGTATTTTGTTACTACCTCAAAATACTTTAGTCTGCAAGCTTGTTAACTCAAATATAAAGCGTGCCTCATTAAAAGTGTCGAAAATTAAACAAAACAGATGAAGTGTTTTGATTGGCCCCTTATCGTGAGCAACAAGTTCTGATGAGTTCTGGAGAGCCAATCAAAGGTTCCTTTGTTTCCTCGTCTTTCACAACTTTTAGTTAGACGTAAAATTTGTATTTGTTGCAGCAAATACATATTTTAAAGAGAAAATATTATTTTTATTCAGATGAATAAATGAGATAGGAAACATTCTTTTACTTTAAACATACTATAGTACGGTCTCGCGGCCAAACATCCTGCCCCGTTACGACTATCCCTAATCACTAGTACCTCTTAAAATGTAGATGTTATTACCTTTTTTCACAGAAAGTCATGTGTAAATAATGAAATTAACACCGAAAAATTGACAGAAACGTATAGACTATTTAACGCTCTCCCAGCTCCTATTTGCTGGTTATGAAGTCGAGGCACTCCACACGTTTGGAGATTTTTGTTTGATGATTTTGTGTGCAACTATTCAGTTCGAGGTTGATACCTTTTTTCAGAAGAAACTCACATTTATTATTTGGAACTACACGATTGCAGACAATTTCGTTAAAAATTTTCCAAAGATGTTGAGTGCCTTGACTTCATAACCATTAACTAGGAGCTGGAAGAGAGTGAAGGTATGAGAAACATTCTATATATACAAAAAATTGGCTGCGCCATGGTGGTGTAATTGGTAGAATACCCGACCGGAGACTGGGAGATCCAGGTTACGGCGCCTGTATTTTTGTTAATTTCAATAACTTAAAATTTAATTCGAGTTGAAATGTCGTTGTTAATGGATCTGTGAAAAGCCACTTTATTATTTGGTGGTTTATCTTTTGCAGTGCGGGAAAATTGCGCGAAGCATCTGCAGCTCCTACAAGATGGACGATTTTGTGAAGATCGAGAAAATAGGTGAAGGTAAGTGTATATTTATTATATTTGTTTAGCAAAGATAGGCTGAATATTGTTCGACGTACGAAAGAAAGGTCGGGTGAAATCTGATTTTCGTTTTACATCAGAGTTCTTTTTTCTCCTATAAATATTTTGATTTGTTTAATCTTTTCACGTCATTGCTTAGGGTTCACTCTGATTGTCTGTAACTGACACAAAACAATAATTGAGTTGTTTTCTTTAAACTAAGGAATAAAATGGCGTATATATCGTAGCCCTAAACCTCTCCAGGACGCTCAGCCTTCCATCAAATTGAGTACCAAAGGGTCATTGGTGATTCTGGTCACCTTTGGAGTTTAAGGCGGTCGAGCGTGAGACTGACAACCCTACCTCACTTCGTGCCGTAGCTCGAAAATATGTGGAGCACTACTCCAAATCCATCATGCACCGTTAACGGTGCGTGCGCATCGTGCAGGGAATATCTTTAACTCCACAACATAGAGGGAGAGAAAAGAAAAACCTTTTGCAGTTCATCTAACAGGATTTTTTTGTAAAAGAAGAAAAATCCCTGTGTCGTAATGGGGCTGGACTTCGTAGAGAAAAAAAAATGGCTCAGTTTCGAGAATATTCCTCCGACGAGTATTTCCGAGGAATTTCTTGTTTATAGTCAGGTGTAAAAATTTCGTATATATTTTCGTGTGTTTTTCTTTAATCGCTACACCCGTTGTCATTGTAGTTAGATAGTGAGAGACTCTCTCGTTGTATTCGTTGTGGGTTCTAGGATAATGTGGCATACGGTTGTGGGCGTAACTCAACAGAAGCAGAATGTAATTTCTTAATATCCACCCCCGGGGAAAGGGAGCTCATTGCAAACATTGGGTATAATTGTAGCGAAGCTTCTGCCAAACCCAACATTTCTTGGATTTTTCCTGTGCAGAATTGCCTTGGTAAAAGAAAATCACTAAGTGCACGTGCATGGTATTCCACCATAGATAACGCATTGTTAATTTCGATCGCTCTGGGCTCTGCTCAGCCTGTAATTTACGTGCATCAGTGAGTGCACATCTCGTTGTATCGTTATGGACCTCAGAATAAAATGGTGTAAAGAGGTATGGGATAAAGTTTTTTTTTTCATAGTTACGAGAAATTAGCGGGAAAAAGGAAATTTCGCACTATTCATCGCTAGCTGAGCATCCAAGTAAAAATGGATGTGTTTTCCAACTGCATCTTCTCTTTGATGCATTGGTACGTAAGTTGGCGAAGTTTTAGAATTTTTAGATCAATAGTTAGCCAGAAATATTCAAGTTCCTTTGTCCTGACCGCTATTTTCACAAAGCTACATGTCAGGAACCATTTGTCATGCAGAAGGAAGTGATATTCCGTTGGGATCATCTGCGAACGTACTTTCATTGGCGGGAAAAGGGGAAAATTTATCTATAAAGATACCTTTCCGCTCCATTTATCCTTAACTGTGCCCTTCTGGGGAGTGATTACTCATGCAATATGTTGGGCCTGTGCTCCTATACAGTGTTTCCAGGTTTGGTCAAGTGCGTTTGAATATATTTGTTCTTTCGATTTTTCAAGTAGGGAAATTTTAGAAACTCAAATCCTCCATGTTTGAGACTTCTCTGTGATGTCACTGTTCCACTTACGACCACAAACATCCAATATGTTGTCCAACCATATTTGGCGTAATATCCTGAGATATGGTTCCAAAAAGTTTATTACATGTCCAAAATCACCTTGTTTCAGTCCTTGTGTCTGTCACTGCATATTTAAGTCGTACGTAGATCGTAAGTCATACGGTTGAGGTGTCTAACAAGCAAATATTACCAAGTACGAACGGTTATTGTCAACAAAAATGAGGTTATTGATTATTATACGGGGAGCTGTGAAAATTGATACGCTACTGAAGCTATTAGTAGTGTGGTAGTTAAGAGATTTGTCATTAAAGGTCAGGACCAAAAATTGAAGAGTGACATATGCCGAGAATATAGCTTTGGCCTACTTAGAAGTTTGAGTTCAATCTAAGTTTTTTATAAAGGTTCTTTATAATGTTCCATTGTTATTATTATTTAAATGTTAGGTTTGAATGAAGGTGAGATAAATGCTATCAGTAAAAGAACAGAATGACTATTTCGTTGTGTACAGAAGCAAGAAACATATAGGTATTTTCTAAAGTTGCTTCGTCGATGTAAGAAACATTTAGTAGACCCATGAAGAGTAAAGTTCTACAGATTTTATAGCATAGTATGACGTGGTTGGTGCGTAAAAGCTTTAGTTTTCATATTTTTTATTATTTACAGTTATTATTATTATCCTTTATGTTCCTTGAAGCATTTTCTTGAACTTAAATGATAATAGTGATATCAACAACTTCTTGCTAAATACGAAAAAGAGAAAATAATACTCACGTTCATAATCTCCCAGAAGTAAACAGTTAAAAGAAAAGCTTGATTAAAAATAGATTTAAATTTCATAAAAGGAATCGCCGTAGCTCAGGCAGTAGTGCATCTGAGTACAAATCGAGCGGCCGGGGTTCAAACTCTGACCAGGACGCTGGAGATGTTTCTTCAGCCTCCTATCAAATCTAATACCAGAGTGCCATTGGTACTCCCGTACACCTTGGGGTATAAAGGCGATCGAGCTTAGGACTGTTCAGCTCACATCAGTTCGTGCCGTTAATCGAGAATATGTGGAGCCGTATCTCTACATCCTCCATGCTTATAACACAGCGGATACCTTTCCTTGAAATTAAAAGATATAAAAAGTGAGATCGAACGTGAGAATTCTACGCTGAAGATGAGCACGCTAACCGTTTGGTAATTTTGCTTGTTACTAGGAAGACGTACTACATAAGACGTATTTGGTCATTTTAGCTTCTTGACCTTGACTTTTCATCCCATCTGCTCAGTAAGCATAATTGTGTTGGCTATGCGTTGATAGTTTGGAATGTTTCATTGTGAGTTGCAGGACAAATAGAAAAACTCAATAAAAGTACTATTCTGTGGAGTAAAATTTTTTTTTTCCTTGTAGAGGCGTTGTATCACCATTATTTAGAGGAAAAGGATAAGGCAATTTAGGAGCGTTCGTATTCTTTTCGACGAAACTACTTTGATTTGAAATAACATTTAAATTTTTGTGTTATAATTGCGTTTCGTAACTTTCTTTAGGTACTTACGGTGTAGTGTATAAAGGAAGAAACAAGAAGACTGGTCAGATTGTTGCTATGAAGAAGATTCGCTTAGAAAGTGAAGAAGAAGGGATTCCCTCGACTGCAATTAGAGAAATCTCATTGTTGAAAGAACTTCAACATCCAAACATTGTGAGGTGAGAGATTTTCAATGATTTCGCGGTAAACTGATCTTTTTTTTCTTTTTTAGACTAATGTGTGAACAAGATCACATTTTTTTTGCACAGTATTGAGTTAAAAGTGTATTGTTGTGCATTTATGCTATCGCGAGGAGAAAAAAGGATTTACAGTGTTTTTCAAAGTAGTTCAGTGTATAAAATCTTGCTCTGCTGTAAAAATAGCGTTTTCTTGGGTTCCCAGTGATTCAGCTAGGTTATTGGCACCCCCGGTAGTGAATAAGGGAAAGCTGTACAGGTCCGTGTGAATCCCCTAGATCTCATTAACTACAAGCCAGACAGATATATAATCGATGTTGAATTCCTCATGGTCTGAAGTGACGGAAAAATCTAAGACTTTGGCTCTAAAACTGGCAAGTCCTTTTTGTTTGTTTAGTTTCTCCTTTGTTAGAATCGAATCTATGGCCTCAATCAGAAGAGGTAGAAAGAGATTTCAGATGTAAGTTCAGTGATCTTGATTTGTACGGCCGATTTTTACCTTGTGACAAGTTGGCAGGTCCTTTATATTTGGTTAGCCTTCTCCATGTTTTAAGAATTTATTTGTAACGGTGGAACAGTTTGGACGCAATTTTCTCACAGAACACATTCTCAAACTAAGTGATTTTTCGTTATAGTTAAGATGCTTGTTATAGCTGACCATGTTTTATTATCGACCAAGCATTTGTTTATATTTTACGGCTAAATGTTTCCTTGGGGGCACGTCTGGCGAGACCGCTTCAGGCAACGATAATTGCTCTCCTCCCGCCAAACTTAATAGCTGCCTAAGCGTCTCACAAAGGAGACATTTAGTTGTAAAATCTAAACCAATGTCTGTACGATTATAAAACTCGGTAGTTTTTAGAACACGCAAGTTTCTCAAATATACTGAAAACCCTTTTTTTTTTTTAATATGTTTCCTGAAAAAATGGCGTCCAAACATGACATACGTTTAAAAATTAATCAATTTTCCATTGTTGTTACAGTGAAAGTAACAGTCCCAACCTCTTTACGTTTTTTTTTTTTCTTTCTTTGCGATGGAGTACCTAAAGTTGTAGAATTTCTGTACATCCTGTACGACGATGTTTTGAGATCACACACAAATCTCTATAATATAAAAGAAGAATTTCTTTATGTTAATTAGTTGCTAAGGTATTTGTCAAATGTAGTACAGCATATCACTTTTTGAGTTTCAATAATTATCAACAATGAACTTCAAAAGGAAATATCGGCAGATTTTTTCTTTCAGAAAATTAAAAGAGAAACGATTGTATTGAATTTCTATAAAGAACTCATAGAAAAATAATTATCAAAATCTTCGACTTGACCGGTACATGCCCTGCCTGAATTGAAATTGAACGGGTGAGTTGTGTAGGAAATTAGTCAAATTTCGAGCAAAGGGAAAAAATGCGCACGGGGTACTTCACTATGACCTGAATATTGAAATTTGCATTCATATGTTACAATAATTTATTTATTTATTATATGGAAATAAATTATTACTCGAACTTAAGTAAGGCATTTATTTACACATAGTTTAAGTACATATGCATCAACATACAGGATGACTCCAATTGTGTTCGTTTCTTTCTTTTTTTCGTATACACAGGTTCAATATAGGATGTGGCAACTTTGAAATAGAACAAAACTACCAGGATTAACTTAGTATTACGGTTGTACACTTTACTCTATTTTTCATTTGTCCAAAATAATGATGTTCTGCTTTCACTTTAATTTGTTACGCTAATTCCTAAGTTGAATATTGGCTTTTTCCTCTCGATAATGAAACTGGTGTTAGTCTAGAAACTGTTGAGGTTTCTCATAACTAAATAATAATTAGCCTTCGTCAGGTGGAGCCTATTTTATACGCCACGTTAAGTAGATTTTTTAAATATAGTATCCCGCGCAATTATCTTTTAGATACAATAATTATTCACTTCCGGTAAAAACACCTAAAATTCAGAAAATTAAATATAATATCTTGAATTACTTCCGCTTGATCTAGAGACGAACTGCCGGTACCTGTGGCACCACACAGATTATAGTTTGAAATGATGCTGGGCCGCGGGACACTTCCGTTCAATCTAGAAACCAAATATTTACAGGAGTTGACACCACCTCAAGGCATTTCAAATAATATCATTAATGTTTACTTCCGGTAGAAACACTCCTCTTTTTCTGGAGATGTAACAGCAGATTCCTACTACATATTATTGCCTGTATTTTTTCACACGATGATGTAGAAGTTGACGTGTAGTAAACGGGAATGGCGAAACTATTTTTGACTGAATGAAAGCGATGATTGTGTAATCATCTTTACTACTATTCTCTACTCTTTTCTGTTTGTCTTCTGCTTTCTTTTTTCCCGCCCTTTAAAACATATTCGTAATAGTAACATTGCAATACGAACTTATTTCAGTACAAGAAAATGCGTGGGTTTGTTTCTGCTCTCAATACGCGAAATTCCGGTAGCTTTTTTCCAGCATGATGTCAGCACTCACTGGGCTCATCACTGTACAAAATGCCTGCTAGTTTGTCCCTAGAACATGCATAAGGTTCATTATGCCAGTGTTTTTCAACCTTTTAATACTCACGGACCGGTAAAAAAAAATTAAGAACCGGGAAGATAACAGTAAGTTAAAGTATATTTGACATTTTCAAAAGATTCCAGCACATCTGATTCTAGTTCTGAAAGAAACATATATTTTAATCTTCATATTGAGCTGTTGAAATCTACAAAATAAGTGTTAAATAAGTAAATGTAATAATTTGCCGAGGACCAGTACAGTAGTTCCACGGACCGGCGGTTAAAAACCGCTGCGCTATGCCATTTTAATATTTAGGATGAGTATCTTTGTACCTTTCTTATACTTAATTTGATTACTTTTAAATTCACAAAATAATGTTTTGTCAACTACATAAGGGATGGTGCTGGAATATTACCATTATCGTATAGCCTTTTATTATAAATCCTGAAAGTTCAGTTTTCATATCTTTAATATTGTTCGAATTATACACGAAAATGGAAGAAACATCTATATGTTTTGCGTATAGCTTCTGGGCTATTGAGAACCGAAATAAACTAAACTCTCTCTCTCTCTATCTATCTCTCTCTCTCTCTCTCTCTCTCTCTCTCTCTCTCTCTCTCTCTCTCTCTCTCTCTCTCTCTC
>JAGDQP010001492.1:73034-121522 GCA_022664845.1 Lepisma saccharinum
CTCTCTCTCTCTCTCTCTCTCTCTCTCTCTCTCTCTCTCTCTCTCTCAAAAAAAAAAAAGGAAGAAGACAGGTGTAAATGAAGTCTGTTAGAAAGGAGGTGAGTATTTCACAACCACTAATTTTACTTTCTTAAAACTATGGTACGCAACTACAGCCGATAATTCAAGTCTGTAAAATTCCGGTTTCGCAATTATCATTTAAGTGAATGTAAATCTTCTATGCTGTGCTGGACACTCACAGTGCGGACGGAAGCTAAGGAAGTAAACATTTCGTCGAAACGCGTCCATTACGTAATTCATAATGTTTTGAGCTGCAGGAAAGTTTGGGTGAGTGCCGAAATTCTTGTCCGAAAACCAAAAAGACACGCGAATGGGCATGGCTTTGACCCATTTCCAGCGTTATAATGTGTAGGGGAATGCGTTCTTGTAACATAGTCACGGGGTGATGAGACAATTATTCACTTCATGACTCCAAGTAGGCGCTGATCCTCTCACATGGAAACGCCCATCGTCCTCTCCTTCCAGAAAGTTGAAGGTCACGACATCCCAGTGGAAAATCATGGTCAGATTTTTTTTTTGGACTATCGAGGTGCACTGCTTATCGGTGTGTTGGAACGTGGTAAACTGTTAATGCCGACAGATATTGCCGCACCCTCAACAAATTACGCAAGGCCATTCGAAGGAAGTGACCGAGACTACTGTCAGACGGTGTCATTCTGTTTGCCTTGTGCGCACGGGGCAAACACCACCAAGGACTGGCTGCGGCGTTACGGCTGGGAGATAATGGACCACCCACCCTACAGTCCTAACCTAACCCCTAGCGACTTTCATTTGTTTGGCCTGCTGAAGCGTCACCTTTCAGAACACATCTGGAAATAGAATAGGGGGTGCGTGATGTGACAATCAGTAATTGTTACCCCACCCCTCAGGTTTTCCAAGATGAAATCTTTACATTGCCACAGCGATAGAGCACGTGCGTTGACCGACGAGGTGGTTATGTGAGTTATTAACGACCAGGACATCCGCCTTGCGAACACATGTAATATGTTCAAATACAAAAGTTAAGTTTTGGATCGAATACAGTCCTCGGAGGTTTATGGAATAACGTGTACTTGTGACTAGGATTAAAAAAGAGGTTAACTCATCTAATCCTCCTCCCGGTTTGTCGATACATATTTATATAATGCATAAAACAATATATAAGGTAAAGGCACCAGTAATGGACACTTTTCACCGTTATAATTTCTAACTCAAATAAAGTTCAAATGTATTGATCAAATGAGAATGTTACACGTTTTTTATTCTTTCTTGTAGTGATTTCTACGAATTATTTTCTTTCATAATATACACAATTCGACAGTAAACCACGGTTTTTGTCTAGCATTGTTTTTGTACCAGTGATGGACACGGAAAAGCGTGGATGTTTCAGTAATGGACATACTGCTTAACGCAAAATAATTTAAATAATCATTGCTGATGTTTCTAATATGAGTACTAAACAAGATTATATGTTTTATCACTGTTCTTCCATTATCAGATAGTTTAATGGAATTCCACTGAGTGATCATTCCGAAGGTCCTGGGTTCGGAAACAGCGGTCGACTATCCTTACTGATTTTTTTAACAAGTTTTTCCTCAGTGGTACCAGGCAAATGCTCTGATGGCACCTTCAACTTAGACCTGTCCAACTTCTTGCCGCTTCCTTTTCTCTGCCTTATCCCGACCTGAGCCATAGATTCCTTGTGGCCATAAAAATGCAAATTCTAAGTTGTAATGAATAGTGTTCCATACTAAAACAAATAATTGCATTAGTGGGCGTCCCCGTCTCCATCATTGGAATTAATGGGACCAGAAAATCTAACAAACTTATGATCATGAAGAGTAAATAATCGTTCCCAAGTTGAAATAAAACCGCTAAGAGAATTATGATTTCGCCCTCGGAGTAGAGAGAGATTAGCGCCGTCGCTTTCTGCGCACGTGGTCATGGGTTCAGTTTCCGCTGAGGGCTATTGAACGGGAGTGGTTCGAAGCCCAGATTACCAAATACTGTAAGTTTTGTCCTTACAAACTCACCAGCTCGTTTAGGACGTTAATTATTATTTATTAAATCGAGGATGTTGATTTCAACCCAACAATGAATAGTGAGTGTCCAAAACTACACAAAAACTAACTTTGCCGTACCGGTAATGGACATCCCCTGCTTTTCATAACAGATCTAAGGTATAGTTGGTTTGGCCATTTATATGCTCGAAACAAAGACATTTCGTAATAGGTATAATAGTGAAGAATAACAAAATTATTCGTTATTGTAATTTCATGAATATTAAACGAAGGCTCTGACCTTAATCACTTGCTTAACAGTGCTTGGAAGAGAAGGTGCGATCATGGACCTAACTTCAACATCCTGTCAGAAATATCAGATGGAACCAGTGAAGAAGTGAATAATATTCAGTGGCATAAGAACATACTATATTTAGTTTTCGCACGTAGATGAAATGATTCCCGCTTTTAACGAAATCTTATTTTAGAACTTTTATCTTCAAGTGTCCATTACTTTATATTTTTTACACAAAGCTAAATATGACTGACTTTGGTTAAAGATGCCTGTTATATAGTATCTAGATAGTATCCCTTAATGCAGATACAGTAATCCTGAACAAATCGTAGCTCCCTTTCCTCGATACAATACTAAATAGAAATTATGTTGTACTTTTATGCTCACCCACATTAGTTAAAAAGTTTGTCAATAGCTTTATTCAGTTTTGAAGGGTTTAAATATTCACACACAAGAACTTACTATTGCAACTCACAAATTGGGTTACGTATCCTTTCCTTCCCTTTATTGACAAGTCATTGATACTTGGTAGTTTCGCTTACATTAAGGATTTGGCAGCTGTGCTAAGTTCGAAATTATGATGGCTTCGTTGAATTGAATTGATTTATTTATGGTTTTTAGCCATCTATGACACAGGCCATAATGGCTTCGTAAATAGATTTACTGTCGTCTTATTTATCTGTCTTGTATTTTCTTTCCCTATCGTTTTCAATATAACTAATGAATTTCACTATAGTATTTTTTATTTGTAAAGTGTCCAGTGTTTGTATTGTTAAAGCAGTAAAATGTACTGCGAAACTCGTTGACACTTTTTTTTTATAAGTGGGGTATCTTTTAAAGGAGACTCCTACCACACACACAAGTACAGTTATTAATGATATTTGTTTGAAACGTCTTGAGGTGGTGTCACTCGTGTAAATATTTTGTTTCTAAGTTGAACGGGAATATCGTGTACCCAAGATGTAAATTTAATTTTATATTTCTTTTACCGGACGTGGGAAGTTACTTTTATCGTTTGAAATGTCGAAAAGATGTCACTCCCGCGCGTATTTCATTTCTATATCTTCTGAAAATGACCTGTGTTTTATAAAGATAAATTTTATAAATTAAGGTCACCCTTCCGGAAGTGGATCATCCGAAGTGGAAATGATATTGCTTAAATGCTTTCAAAATGAAGTATCATTGCTGTAAATATTTGTTTTATAGGTTTAACAGAGGTAGTTCATCAAAAGTTAACAGTTATAGTATCCTAGATGTTGGCATACCGCAAAGCAGCTATATGCAATATTATTACGTGAACAAAAACAGTTGATTTTGGTAGAATGTTCTTGCTCAACGTTTTGGCTTAAGCCATCGACTGGAACTGCTACGTAAATGAAGGGTAGGAAGGTTGGAAAAAGAATCTTAATTGGCCTAATGCGCATCCTCCATTTTGTTGTGGAGGATTAAGTTATAGTATCGTTTCAAACCATTCTTGTACTGTGTCAACTGTGAAGTGTATCCACCGGAAGTGGGCAATTGTTGCCTTGGGATAAAGTGTCATTCCTGTAAATATTTCGTTCAGGTCAACTAGAAGTGGACGGTCTCGTTCATGAGCTTTTTGTAATTTGTCTTTATTTGCAATATAACTACTGCTGAGAGGTATCCCAAGAGACCCTGTAGCTCAGATTGTTTCTCCAACGCAAATTATGTTCAAAGCGATTCTTTGGACTTTCTTTTCTCTTAAAAAAACAAAAAACATATGTGTGAAATTGATACACTTGATCGAAGTTGGAGCATGAATTTCATATGCCTATTGAATACTGTTTACTCAAAGGAAGACCGCATGTCTGGAGTCTAAGCTTGTGGTCTAGTTACAGATGTAGGTGGGGAAGTGGCTCAAGCTCACACCCGTTCAAAGTTGCCATCGTTCCTATTTTTATTTGTATATATATATATATATATATATATATATATATAATAGGTAAAATGTATATAGAAATAAAAGGGATTACCTATTATATTGCCTATCCGGCCTTCTCCTGTATGTTCCTTTTATATATATACCCACAATACCAATTTTGATCTATCTTTCCTGGTTGCCATAATCCACATTTTATCCCCTACGACCAGCACCTCAACACGCCGTCTGTGGGAGAATGCCTTTATTCACGGTTTGAGCGCGAAAATAAAACCTGGCCTTAACCTCCAATAACTCTAAGCTCCCCTTTTCCTCTGCATTTTCAACACATTTCCATCCACGATCCCACCTTGTACTTACACGCTATGCAGTTATTATTTCAAGTTCCGGAAATCTACGCACTACAGCAGTCAGTTGTTCTCCAGTTTTGATGCTTTGTCCGCTACGTGTCGCCACTGTCTCTTTAAACTTGTACTTTGTGAACGGACGCACTTCGCTCTCTTCCTGTAACTTGAAAAAGTGCAGCTGTATGCACGAAAGATCGTAGTGACTTTTTATATGTGTGTATATATATATATATATATATATATAACTAGTACAAAGGAAAGCCGGGAAGGTAATTTAAGACAAATGAAGGAGAAAAAATTATAATACAGCATATTTTCGCATTAGATCACACATATTCAAATGTACACATAAAAAAAGTCACTATATTTCGTGTATTCACACTTTTTCAAGTAGAGAGGAAGACGAAGTTCACGTGTTCACAAAGTACAAGTTTGAAAAGACAGTGGTGACACGTAACGGAGAAAGCATCAAAACTGGAGAACAACTGACTGCTGTAGCACGTAGATATCCGAAACTCGAAATAATAATAACTGTATATAGTGTGTAAGTACAAGGTGGGATCGTGGATGAAAATGTGTTGAAAATGCAGAGGAAAAGGGGAGCTAGAGCTATTGAAGGTTAAGGCCAGGTTTTATTTTCGCGCTCAAACCGTGAATAAAGGCATTCTCCCACAGACTGCGTGTTGAGGTGTTGGTTAAATGTGGATTATGGCAACCAGGAAATATAGATCAAAATTGGTATTGTTGGGACTCGGTGTGCAAGGAAACTGGGGCATCCGGTTTGTTGATAGTACATGTGTTATCTAATGCGAAAGTAAGCTGTAAATATTTTTTTTCTCCTTCATTTATTATACTAAGTTCGTGTAATTAGTCAAATCACATTGTTTAAGGGTTTGTAATGCTGTTCACATACTTGTCGATGGATTGCCCTGCGTAACAGGTACACGGTAATATATCGTTCACTATTTCATAAATGTTCGTAATTTAAGTCCGTTAGTCCTCTTGTGGAAACAGTATCTCGTAGTAATCTCTTTATTTATATATATTCATGGGAGTTGCGTTTTACTTTCCTAGCGGTGGTGAGGCTCATTAAATACCATTCAGGACCTACAGTATAATAAAGTTTGGTTAAGTCTTCCTTGCCTTCTGTTTTAGTTTCAGATATTGTTAAGAACTGGTTGTGATTTAAAGATGCGAATCAGGTTTGGATGCCAATATTCTCGAGAATTAGAATTTATTTTAGGCTTATCTGAGGCTCAGGCTAGCATAGTATTGTGGTGTGAATGAGGAAAAATCTCAGTCAGGATAGTCGGCCGCTGGAATGGATCCCAGGACCTCCCGAATGCTAAGTCAACGCTCGGTCAGTGTTGTCGAAAATTGTGTACTGTATCGTAAAGTGTTTAGTTACGAAAGATCCGGGAATTTACATCCTAAAACTGATAAAATCTATGATATGTAACACTTGCTTCCACTGACGTATGTTTCTAATAAATATATATATATATATATTGTTTTAATTATAAAATAAAATTCATTTTTTCTAGTATAACAATTTGATTGATAATTGTACAAGATATGTGGTGGCACTGTATCCCTGTTGCGTAATCCACAGAGGCTGTTAACTTGTTGAGACCCGTAAAAATGTCTGCAGGTGATAACTGAAAAGAATATTTAAAGAATCTTAACTTGCTTTGTGTTACATTTTCTAATTCAATCTAAAACAAAATGCAATGTTGGAAAGTTGTGATATTTTTCTTATATTACAGAAGAATCCAGAGTCAATAAAATAATGGAAACACTGCTGATTGATAGTGTATTTTGTTAATGGGGTTGTTCATGAACAAGTTCACACGTTGTGAATTCAATTCAAGTTCATACGTTGTGAACGTGTTTTGACTTCTTCGTTATGTTGTGTGTTATTTGTTCAGTTGGGGGGCTGGAAGGGAAGGGGGTACACCGTTCCCTTATTTTTTTTTAATTTTGGATTTAGCGTTCCCATAACTTTTTATCATTGGGAGCTCATTGCCTTCAATGTCACTAGTCCCCGTATCTTTTCTAACACACTTCTGCAAGTGTTCCGTTACCTTTTTTGACACACTTCGAGTACTGTTCAATTGTTAACTGGCATCAATGAAGCTGTGAATGCCGTGGTGTTGAGTGCGCATGTCAGAAGAACTAACACTTTCAAAACGGCAAATTGTTGGTGTCTGTCCAGTGGGAGCATCCATTTCATATCCCTTCAGTTGATTGGATATATCAAGTCTCTAAAATCATAAGAACCGACACAGTTAATGTAAAACATCGTCTCCTAATTTGATATATATATTATATTTTTAAGTCTTAGGTTGGGATATCGTGGGGAAGATGTTAGAAGATAGTCGGACAGGCCTTAGTTTGTAAGTGCCAGTCCGGCCCTTGCCTGGTTTGACTTAGGAAAGATACTAGAAAAAGTTGTCAAATTGGGCGGCCATGTGATCATCTCCTCTTAAGCTCAAACGTAAAGTATAGAATTGATCAAATGAAAGAGATAAAAGGATTTAAAGAGAATTAGCAATAATAAACCGCTGCTACTAAAATGACATCAGAGCTGAATCTACATCTTCAGAATCTCAAACAGTATTACATAATGTATTAACACAGTGATGGAAAACTTCGTTAGCAAACTATTAATGACTACTATACTGTCAAGCTACTGATAACAGATGATATGATTACACAGGGCGAAAATAATGTTGCAGTGAGCACACATCCTCAATTGATGATCATTGGGGACATGTCTTTTTGTCAAACGTACCGTGTTCCTCATCACAGAACGATTTATGTGTGGAGAATCTCTAAAGCAGCTTACAATCCGTACTGTCTCATTCCAACAGTCAATTATAGTGTAATATTCGTCATGGTTTGGGCACCCATATCATGCTTGTCTGGAGGTCCCATTATCACTCTAAAGTTTAAAGTGACTGCCCAAATTGGTTAATCAAGGCTTCCGAAGTTGCACACATTGTTTCCTGAAGAAGATTGATCTGGTTTGCAGTCTAGTCCCGTTCATGCAATAGAAATGTTCAGTCGTAGTGTGAGGAGTATGAAGATGAAATGTAAATCTCTTCCCTGACTAGCTGTCATCTCAAACCTAAACAACATTCAGCTACTCTGCCTTGTTGGAAAGAAAATATAGGAAAATATAACTAGCCCTGTAGGTTAGCGGTTTACGTGCTAGACTTCAAGTCCTGCTGTGTTAGGTTAGTTTATTGTCATGCAACTATCAGTTAGTACATGCATTAGTAACACCAGATTAGGTTACTTTAGGTTAGATCTGTTTTAATTAGGTTTTCGTACTCATCTTAACTTCATGCTCTAGACAAATATATAGTCATAGCACTGCAGTATAAAATAACACATTATTTACGAGCATGCAGAAACACAATATATTTACCAGTCAGCCATGCAAATCTTATCTGTAAACATTATACACAATTAAGCTGTTAGAAATATTTTAGATGACATTTCTATATTTACTTGATCTATGGATTTTGAAGTTACAGATTGAACTTTCTATGTATTCTCTTGTCTATGGATGACGTCACGACCGATAAAATCACTGAATTGTTGTGAACTACTTTGGATATATCTATATTACTTGATTGAGATTAGAAATATGAATATCAGCTGTTACTAAATAAATGAATGAAGTTACGTAATGTTCTTGTGTGGAAAGTACTTGACTGCATATGAAATATAGTGTGTCCTACAAGATTAGGAAGATTAAATGATACGATCGAAACGGTAAATCTTTTAAGAATGTTACTAGAGTTGTCTAAGGAATTGCTGTTAAAGGTAAAACCGAATTATTATGTTTTAGTGCATTTTCTGATGTTTCTGCTTTGGAGGAAACACACACTCAACAATGTCAACAAATATTAGGTTTTGCTTCATAGGATATGTATATATGTGGACTGATATATGAAGTTTCTTATTTGGCTGATTGAGATACTATTCTACGTAAGTTTAATGAGCCGAAACTTAGAATCAGACTTTATGGAGACAGTAACTACTTTCTTCTACGTATTGTGTGTGGTGTAATAACTATACGACTGTTAGTAGTTGACGGCTTTCTGGTATTTATTTGCATGCTACACTATTGTAATGTGGGGTTACTTAATCTGAACTAACCTACTAATATTTGATCAGAGCAGATCTATGTATTGGATATTTCCTGACCTGATCCAGACTAACCTATTGTTGTGAGCTAGACTTCAAGTGAAACTAACCTATTATTGGAGAACTATTCTTTGTATGCGAATGGTACAGAATCTAACCCACAGGTTTGAACTTGTATATTAACATGCTAATTGGAAATAGGAACTTCTGGTATGTATTGTATTGGGTTATGTGCTAAAGCTAAATGTTTCTACTGAGTGTTGTTAGGGTACTGAAAGAAATAACAAGTCTTGCATGCGATACTATCTTAATATTATTATTGTACTAGTAGTAACTTAATGCAATCTAAACTAATCTTCTCTTACGGCCATTCTCAGCGTGCAAATAATTGGCGACGTCGGATTGAGGAAACGAATTCAAAATACAAGTTTATTTTGCGTAGATGCATAACGACAAAAAAAAGTTGAACATTATTATTTCGGAGGAGATGGCTATGTCAGTGTTTCAGTGTCAGATATTTGATAGTGAAAAGGACAATGTAGAAAGTTATTTATCGAGATTCCTTCTTCACTGTAAGGTTCATGACGTCAAGGAAGAGAAAAAGACTGCATTATTATAAACAGCAGTAGATAGTAATGTATTCGAGAAAATGCAGCAAGACTGCAGTCCTAGATTGCTACCTGACTTAACTTGTGATGAGTTCCAGAGTCTTTTATATAAGTTATTCAAAGCTAGACAGAATTTTCGAACGAACCGATTTGTTTTCCATCGCACGGTTCAGCAGCAAGGACAAAGTTTAAAAGAGTACATTGAGAGTTTGAAGAAGCTTGCTAATGTTTGTAATGTCGGTAGCTATCTGAATGAGGCTTTGACAGATCAAATCATTTTTGGCATTATTGATAATTCTCTAACCAAACGTTTACTGTCTATGGATGAATTGGATTTAGAAAAAAGCTATTACAATCTCTATTCAGCATGAAAGTATAGAAAAAGATAGTTACATATTGCCAAGTAAACTGAAAGACTTTTCAATTACTCAAACAGAAGTTAATGTTATTTCTCGTAATGGTCAACCTAGGAGTAATTCATACGATAGAAATCCAAATCAAAAACAAATTATTAACTGTAAATTTTGTGCTAGGAATCACGCTAGAGGGTCGTGTCCTGCTTTTAAACAAAAATGTGTTGCAGTAGGACATTTAAAGATCAGATGTCCTAACACGTTTGTAAACAGTAAAACCACAGCACGATCAGATTCAAGGACGGTACATACAGTTATGCCTGAGGTGGTAGATGAGTCAGTTAATAATGTTCAATATGGATTAGGGCTAGACGATTTCTGGGTAAATATAGTAGAACCGATAGATGAGCAACTGGAATCACCGGCATTGTCAATGAATTTTAGATCTCACCAGGTAGCTTTTGATGCCTTAGTGGACACTGGAGCTTGCCAGAACATAATCGATAAGGCATTAATTGATACAAGGAAAATTGAATTCGTTAAAACATCTAATGAACCGATGGTGAAAGATATTGGAAATAAACCCATTTCTATTGTAGGACATGTTCACTTACCTTGGATTTTTAGGAATACAATTCATTATTTACATTGGTTGGTGACTGATGGTGCGCTACCTTACGCAATACTCGGTAGACTCGGGTTAGATAAGGTTTGTTATAATTGGAGGTATAAATTGTTATCAGGTCGATCTCTAGAGCAAGGTAAATATTCCAAACGTAATTCGGATTTTGAGTATAGAAATACCTTTCAAAATAAAACCATGAACCGATCTACGAACTACCAACCTATAAGAAACTTTTCTCAAAGACCACACGAAGACATGAAAACAATAATGCAATTAGTCTCAAAGTTGCAGGAAAGTAGAGATACTCGTTCAAATAATCAAACATCATTACAAAAATGGGTAAATGACAAACTAAGCACCGATGATAACAAAGAGAATGGAAAATTGCCTAATTTGGAACCTATAGAAGAGAGTAAGTCAGAAACACTGGTGTTCAGTAAAGAGGTAGTACAAGAAAATAATGGTATAGAGAATGTAAACTTACAAAAAATGGAGATAGGTCAGAGTCATATGAGCAATTAATAACGACTACACCTAAAATGTCTTGTATGGATAAATCCCTAGAAGACCTTGATAAAACACTACATGACACTTTGAAATTTCCAATCTTTTCACGAAATAGACCAATGTGGCTAACATGGTTACAAAAAGACTGTTGTGATGCCATATTAGATGCCTCGGGAACTATCCATGACTTGAAATACGATTTTTTTTTTTTAAAGAGAGGGAGTGAGATTGTTAGAAATATTTTAGATGACATTTCTATATATATATACTTGATCTATGGATTTTGAAGTTACAGATTAAACTTTCTATGTATTCTCTTGTCTATGGATGCGTGCAAATATAAGCTTTATCCATTGAAGTATTCGTGTAACCTGAAGAAACACAGCATTTGTCATATACGTATTATTTCATTAAACTTACTTGTTTGTACTCTGAAATCCCAGCTAATAACTTACGAAAATTCTATTACATTCAAATTAACAGAACATTACAAATATGCTGTATCATTGGTTTTCCAAGCTCATAAAACATATTCCATAATCAGTTCCAAATAAAGTTTGTTTATATTCAAACGTTATACCAAACAATAGTAGAGTTATTATTATTGAATTAAACAAATTCCCAACTCAGCTGTTCAATTCCATTAGAAAATTCCACTTCCACCAAAGATATTAAAATAGAATAGACTCTTCTGCGTTCATGACCGTAAATCAGCAGCCATATTTGATCCAACATTCACTACCAAGGAACTTGAAAGAACTTAACTCTCCAATTAGGTATCATTACATCTAAACCTAATCTTCCAATTGTAGGTTGCATTCCTAATTGATCAGACACTAAGAAATTGATTAATTGAGGAATATCTTGGAAGATTAAATATAATTAGATCTCACCAATTATTGTTACTATCTTATTACTTACCAAATATAATATACCTGGTTTATACATAATCATCGATTCACGTGCCAGAGTTCGTATTAACTGTAAAGGCACTATATTCAGTCCTGACCCTGTATCACACATAAACCTTACAATATGCTTTCCTATCTGAATATCTATCGTTAACTCTGGCGACTGTTTTCTATCACCAAAAGAGTCATGTCTATTCTTGTTGAGCCACATCAAATCATCTACATAGGTTGATCTCAATTGTGATGTATTTCCATTATCATACTCTTGTGGCCTTCCCTCTATATCCCATTCTCGTAGCCAAATTTGATGAATCCGATATGTTAGGTTAGTTTATTGTCATACAACTATCAGTTAGTACATGCAATTCCTACAAGGTAGTTTAGTTGTTTCCCTTTAAAACGATTCTTATTTTGAACTGATACATCATATTAATGGAGGAATTTCTTATAAGCCCCCATCATTTTGTCCAACTATTGTATATAGTTCTGGGAAAAAGCAAAACGTCTGTTTACTCATTATTGTTTTATGCTAACGATTATTAAGAATAGTAAATAATGTTAATTCTTCTTAGGTAAAACTGTGGTAAACTTTATTTTGTATGGGCCATTCTAGTAACTTTCGACTTCGGCCCGTCATGATTATATTTTGAACTCACTGCTAGTTCAAATCCACAAACAAGCAAGCCTCTGCGAACCCGCGACCTTCGAATCGCTGACCTAATGCCGCAGACCACGCTGCTTCCTGGTCGGCTGAATTCTTCTTGAGTGTTTTAATATAAATGGAACGTTTATGCATTTCTTAAATCTTTCAACAAAACTATTTGCTTCTAAATATATATGTAGAATAATAGATGAGTGTAATACGAATTTAAATTTCAGCTTGGAAGATGTACTAATGGAAGAATCTAAGTTATACTTAATATTTGAATTCTTAAGTATGGATCTGAAGAAGTATATGGACACTATTCCTAGTGGTCAGTATATGGAGTCGAGTCGTGTGAAGTCGTATTTATATCAGGTAATGTCTTACATTAAGATCTTACTGTAGAAATCCAGTTGAATTAGACCAAATAAAGGTTATTGATCACTTAAGAGCTATGAATGTACACTTGTACAGTGATGTTGTTATTGAACTTAGTGTATGTTGAAATCTTGTATAGTAATTATTTTCTTACCAAGTAAAGGTTGGTTGAAGTATTAATTATTTTCTAGATAGTGTATTGTGTGCTGTTTGCAGTTATGAATTTTAGGAATAAATTTTCCTTTTGCCAAATTGTAAGCATGCTTGATACAGGGTTCCCACTTGTCCTATATTTCCTATTTTTTCAGCATGTGTCCTGTATTTCCTTTTGGAGTACGTCCTATTTTATTTTTAAATTATTAATTTCTAAAATTAAATATTAAAAGTGGATGGTTGGTGGTACTGTCCCTCTCGTAGGGTCGGTTGGAGAGGGACTCGTCTGTGTACTGTCTATCATTTTCCTTTTACTGTACTTTTTTTTTCGGCAAAAATTAGCAACTGAAGAGACAATTTAGGGAAATGCATGAATTTATTATACAGAACTCTTGAAAACTAATCATAATTGATTAACTACTGCTGCTGCACGGGTGGTGGGTTGTTGTGCACATGTTGCTGTAGTTTTGTGATATTTGGGACACAGAAGGCACTTCGAGGTAATAATCATGAAAATATTCTGCATGCTGCTACCACGCAGTAGTCTGATTCTGACAGCGAAGTTTCAGATTCATTTTTCTTATTCGTAACAATAATTACAGTTAACTACCAGGTGTATAAGCTTAAATCCGCTGTTTGCCCATAGATATCGTTCGTGAGCGTATGCAGCTACCATGGGCACGCTAGACCTATTGTGTGGATGAGTTGGACCTCTGGCAACACGAATCAGTGCACATAATCAGCAAGTGCAGACAACAACACACAGTGTTCCGTTGGTAAGCATGGCTAGTTTTGTGCTAGAAAAAGAGCATATGCGGGAAGCTCTGCTTTTCTGCTTCCATTTGAAGAAATCGTCTGCCGACGCGCATCGAATGCTTGTGGAGGCCTATGGTAACTACTTTATCGGAAACAACGTGCCGAGATTGGTTTCGTCGGTTCAAAGACGGCAGTTTTGACCTGAGTGACAAGAAGCGTGAAAATCGGCCCAGAAAGTTTGAGGACCATTAATTGCAGGCGCTGTTGGACCAGGACGATACCCAATCGCAACAAATGCTTGCCGAGCAATTGGGCGTTACTCAAGCAGCCATTTCCATGCGTCTACGTGCCATGGGAAAGGTTCTGAAGATCGGAAAATGGGTGCCGCATGAATTGACCGATCGGCAGCTGGAGAGACGCCAACACACATGCGAAATGTTGCTCGCCAGACTAAGAAGAAAGCCGTCCCTGCATCGGATTGCAACGGGGAATGAAAAATTGATATATTTCGCGAATTCGAAACGCCAGAAATCGTGGGTTGATCCCGGCCAATCATCATCTTCCTCGAGACCAAATCGCTTCGGAAGACGATGCTGTGTGTTTGGTGGGATCAACAGGGTATCGTCTACTTTAAGCTGTTGCAACCGGGTCAAAACTAAAAAAAAAAAGGGGGGGGGGTAAAACTCAAAAGTGAACCTCGTTTATGGGAAAATCAATGTTAATTCAGAGAACCATTTTCCGTTGTTTAAGTTTATTAACTACCAAGAAATAAAGTCAGACAGTGATTTCTGTTCTTAAAATATTGTAGATCGAGTTCGAGAGATACTACAATATGTTATAGACGCCTGACTTAATTGCTTGGTTAATACAATTAGACAAGGAAAAGTAATCCTCTGAATTAACATGGATTTTCCCATAAACGAGGTTCACTTTGAGTTTTAACCACCGAAATGGGGGTTAAAATTTAGATTATGAAAATTTTCAGTGTCAAAACTTCTTTGGGAGCAACTGTAGAAAATTTCATGTAAATATCTTGAAAACTTTCGTTTCCAGGTCAGCTTCTCAGTAACACGAATTAATAAACAGTGTGTATTTTTCTTCAATTGTCAGTAAATAACAAAGTTGAAAGTCTTTACCTCATAAATTTCTCAATCTTGATCTCGGTCATGACTTTAGACAATGCACGCTTACTACAGACAGTGTAATACTCGATCGCTTTGTAGACCTCCACCCAGGAGATGAAGGTGGAGAGAAAATACAGTATCAGTAATGCAAGCTCGCTACAAGCAGTATAATAAATGATACCGAGTTGTGCACATAGCGAACAAAATATACTAAAATCATTTGTACATTTCTAAAGTATATAGATTTGAATGAAGTATTGTTTTGTGGGACAGAACATTTTGCTTCTAAGCTTGTCAGTTCAGTGTCTCTATTCTAACGTATGTTGATATCTTTCTTTATACGATTCAATATTATTTTACTAGTTCTGTTCTTTTCCAAGCATTGCTATCGCTCCTGTTTCGAGAACACTTCGTTATCAACGATTGAAGTTGTTTTTTAAAGGAGAGAAATAACCTGCATATATTCAATGTTCCGCTTTTGTTGCCATGTATGAGTTTTAAGAAATAGATATTTCCTGTAGTTGTATGAGCATCCAGCACAATTTTATTTTATTTATTTATTTATTGTTTGTTTCCTGGTGATTGATCAATAAATTTCCTGTCATGGAGAGGATACGTATACGGTCATCCAATTTTTTGTCGCTTAAAAAAACTGCAAAGCACATCGATCTAGACAAACACACCCGATCGATAAGTCAGCCGGGAATGTTCATTGATCTTTTTATACCTATATAGTCAAATTATGGATCTACTTATCCAGCGGTTGATCCATATTGCTCAAGCCTTGACTATTGTTATTCATTAGTTGAAGCGCAATAATCTTCATTGTTAAATTTCATCAGAAGGAATATATAGATAATCCAAAACTAGTTTTCACGCTTTGTGTATAATGTGATTAGCTGCCAATTTCCTTTGATTTAGTGTTGAAAGTCGAGGATTTTGGATGCGACATTGGGAAGGCTGTAGGGTTCGATTGAGAGTTTCTCTCAGGCTTCTCGAATACGGAACGATACCTTAATTTAAGAATCTTCTCTTTCAATCTTCCGCAGACAGACTGACATGTTTGTACCTACACATATAGTAAAGCGTATCTTTACATTGGATTTAACTACGTAAAGCTTGTGTTGATAACATATAAAGATTATTTGACAATATATCCTGTTGAATGTCTTTTAAGATTTGAAATTCTTCTTTACAGATTCTTCAGGCTATTCTGTTCTGTCATAAACGGCGAGTCCTTCATCGAGATTTAAAACCTCAGAATTTGTTAATAGACAAGAATGGTGTAATTAAAATAGCAGACTTTGGACTTGGACGTGCATTTGGTATTCCAGTGCGAGTATACACTCATGAGGTAAGATTAGTGCTACGAGAATGATCGATTGGAACATTGCCAATTTTGCAATCGATCTCCCTCGTCTTCACTTTCTCTGTTTTGCGTGTGTGTTGCCTCTAGGTGACTTTCCTGTGTAATGAGAAGCGTAATAGTAGTATATCAGCTCTGAGATCAGATCACTTTTCCATTTAATGCTGAGATGCTAGGGTTATCACAGACCTGGAGAGTCAGGCAATTTGATTTTATTCAGAGGGTGTCAGATTCCAAAATGCAGTAAAATATCAGGGAAAACCAATTAAAAATTATGAAGTTCAGGGAAAAATTTACCGTTTCATTTCGATAATGCTATCCGCAAAAGATTCTGCTTTTTCACTTTTAACGAAGACCAGGGGCATTTGTTCCAGAATGTAAGAAAATTAGGGAAATTACCTCATAATATCTGTGGTGTAGGCATTTATCGCAAAGGCTACAGATACACTAAATTTATTCTTCGAGATTTTCCATTTAGGGAGGAATTTTTTTAAAAACGAGGCATTTAGAAGAAACAGCGATGTAGAACATCGTTGAGTAACGATTGTCATCAGACTTGTCTGACAGTATTCTTAAATTTTAGAAGTGTTATTTTTATTGTATTCCGAGCCACATAACAAATTTGTAAGTGTTAACAGCATCGGAAGTTGAGCAGAACTTTATATGAGTTTTAGAATTGTACCTTTCCGTGCATATACTCTGAAGAATTTCTTATTAAAGAAGTAGAAAGAAAGAACACAACTTGTTACCATATATTTCCGAATATAAGACGCACCATTTTTTCCAATTTTTGGCGACTCGAAATCGGGATGCGCCTTATATTCGCATAAAATGTGAGTATTCTCAAAATTAGTAAACCAGTATTAGACACGCTTTCATTTTGTAGATCACCTACCGGGAAAATGAGAAAGCAAATACTCTATCAACAATGTAATCGCTACAAACAGTGTAATAAATTATACTTAGTTGTGCACAAGGACAAAATATACTAAAATACGGTATTTTCACTTTTTATATATTTTGTGCGCCTTATATGCGGAATTCTTTTATCTTTTTTTTCTTCTTCCTTTTTGCATCTGATTTTAGGGTGTATGTTATATTCGGAAATATACAGAAAATTAACAACCCATCTCTTTGTCACGAAATGTATTGTTACAGTGGAAGAATGTTAATAAAAAATAATCTGAAAATACGAAAGGAATGTGTTGGTGAAGGCTGTACCGTTATAAAGGGATTTTATTATTTTCTCAATACCAGAGTATCATAAACGCTGTAAAAGGGGTAGAGAAGTTAGGGAAACTGGCCTCACTTATTCCGTGACATCTCCGTATTCTGTATCATCTTCCTAAGCTGTTCCAACCTTGGACTGTATCTTCTGTTCCGTATGGTCTCTCTCCATTTGCAGTTCTAATTTCTTTGCAACCCGCCACTCCTTTCACCCCCACAAGTCTTGATTTTTCTATTTGCCCATTTCCCACTCTTCAATTATCTCATTTGATCTTTTGTTATTCATTGTTTAACGTGTTCTACCACTTGAGCCTACTCCATTCCGTTTTGCTTTGGAGTCTTTCTATTCTTATTTTTCACTCCTTTCTTCTTTTCTATATTTTTTTTTCTTTTTTCGTTCTTGAGATTGAAAAAAAATCAATCTGCAAGAGTTTATCGCACCTAAAAAACGGAAGGTTGGGGTAACCCATTAAACAAACAACGAGGAGTCTGAAAATCACATCCATTCTTTCCTCCGATGTGTCGTTTAGCTTCCAGGGAAAAAAATAAATTCAAGAGGAGAGAAGGGGGCATGTGCTATGGCACAAAACATGGCTCAAATAAGATTCCGACTTAATGCGGGTGTTCTTAACCTTGAATATGTAGTTTCAGCCGACTACGAGTTAGCCCATTCACTTTCAATCGAAAAGAACGCCTTTCTCCCGGTGACGGGCTAATCTCTAGTTTTAAATCTGTTCTATTGACTTTCCAATGTGCTTAGAAATTTAATTTGCAGAAACTGTTTTACTAATAGAAATAAACTGAGTTAGCTGCTGCGAGTAAATCAAAGGGAATGTTCTTTGAATGGTAAACAGCTTGACTGTTTTAAAACCTGTTTGTTCTTTATTTGCTCTCTCAACTCTGCTCATAGTGATGCTCCGACGTACTATGTTTTGGATCCCAAGTCTTAAAGATTGCACAAAGTAGTTTTCAAATTGAAGGTTTTACTATATAGCTTGGCCAAAAAGGAAAGTTTGTTTACAATTGCACGCCGCTACTTAGCGGAATCTATGCAATCCTGGCTTAGCTATTTGATTAAATGTTTCATTACTTGACTACAAAAGTGATAAACCCTTTGAAGGTGTAAGTGAAACACAATTTGTTCATGAAATACCAATTCTGTTTAATAATAATTGGACTTAAAATATATTTTATGCAGTAGTTTTGTTTCCTAATTTCCACGTTGTATTTCATAATATTCGCGCAATAAAAATTGCTTTCGGTGTAAGTCGGTTTAATTCTAACAGGTTTCGGAAGCCACCATTAATTGATGATTCGTTTTAACCATCAAAATTGCTGATTATATTAAATGCGTATACAGTAAAATGAAAGCTCTGTGCAAGTTTTGAACTTAACATTTGGATTCTTAGAAACTTTTTTCTTGCATTTCTAAAAATAGAAGTGCTCATTTAATTCCAAATATTTTGAATCGTTAGGATTTTTAGTGAAAACTTCATTCTCTAACTATAACGGAGCGGCCAGCCATCCTGGGATTTTTTCAAGGATTTTCTAGCTTCGGCTACTAACGGAATTGTACCTTCAAACTAGGTACTTCATCTCATTTACCCTATCCCGATGTAAGCTAGAGATGTCCAAAGATCATAAATATAGTTTAATTCTGTAAGTGTAAAATATGAAATATAGTTTAATTCTTATATCATAAGCGTTGTGTTTTTCCTATTGTAGTACATTACCACAGAAAATATCTTTGTTTGTGGTTGGCACCAAAATGTAAATAAGGCCCAATCCAAGTTTTGTCCTAGACAAAAGTTTGTTTAAACAAATTTGATTAGCACCAGTGAAGAAAAAAAACTCAATGGCTTACGTAGCAGACGTTTGTTGGCTAGATAAGTGGAGTTCTGCTCATATAGGAAAACTTTTATCGCTTAAAATTTGCAACATCGTAACTGTAAAGAAGTGCATATATCTACTATACGTTTATTAACAATAGTCAATGTCGCATTAAAGCGTTTCTACGTATACCCAAGCTCACATAGACATTCTAAAACTCAGAATCTGCTCTGTTTACTAAGATGATTATTTGTTACATTAAACAAATCAAATTTGTTCCAAACTCGTTTATTTCTATGTTACTCCATTTGTGAAATACTCAAGAATAAGCAAGATTTTTACCACAACAAAATAGTGCAGAATTAATAACTGATGTTCTAAATTTTGTAATTGACAAGCAGTAATGTTCCATTTTTTAATATTAATATAAATATTAAAGTTTCAAGCTTTGTTCTATATAATTACAACGAAGCAGTTCAGTAAGGAAGTGTGTGGCGCCGTAGGTAGCGTGTCAGACTCCTCAGTTCTATGCCTGCTCTGTATTGTTACATTTTTTCCTTCCCCTCGTTGCTAAAATATCTGTATGTGAAGAAAGCATTGGCTGTTTTATCAATCCCCCAGTATTCAGTAATCTTGTGCAAATTAGATATGAAATTTTCGTAGTTTTCTGGCACTTGGTTATATTGCTAATTCATTCTGTTCCTATTTGATTTTTTTGACATGTGATTGTAAGGTATTACGTCGATAATAATTAACTGTTCTGTTCTCATTTTCAGGTTGTAACGTTATGGTACAGGGCTCCAGAAGTTCTTCTTGGCTCTCCTCGCTATTCGTGCCCAATCGACATTTGGTCTGTAGGTTGTATTTTTGCTGAAATGGCGAGTAAGAAACCATTGTTTCAAGGCGATTCTGAGATTGATCAGCTATTCCGCATATTCAGGTAACTTTATCCATCTACATCAGACGTTGAAACAGAAGTGAAAATTTCCTGTGAGCTTCATTCGTGACCAAATTTAATTAACGTGGCTAAGTCGGGACTACAGTTAGATCACTTTGAAATATTTTAACCAAGAATACTAAGTGCATTAGTTCATAAAATAAAAATTTCCGAGAATTTTTTTTTTAAATCCATTTTTTAAATTGCTTTCAACCCACTTCTCAACTTTTCTAAGATTTGAATATTAAATTAAAATCATTAACAATTTCCACAATCTCTATTTTATTTACTGACTCAAAATATACTGTGAAAGGATTAAATTGTAAACAGATCGAACTTATGACTGCTGTTTCAAGTGTTGTAGAAGGAAAAGGAGTAAGGAAGTCGTGACTCTTGAGAAGATTCTTTGGTGTTAGTAATGAACAGCTGTTACTTGTACCTAATATTTCACTCCTTTTTCCTTGTGTTAGATGCATTTGAATTTGTAGTTTTGCCTGTGTAGGACTTGTATGTCACAGTTTTCCCAATACGGTAAAGGACAAACGGCGAAATTTGGAATTGGGAGTTTGAAAGTTTGATTTTAAAGTATGAAAGACTGGGGGAAGTAATATTTGATCCTGTATAATGGAAGAGGAAATTATGATGAGATTCTGTAAAAGTGAAAGAAAACTGAAAAAGCACTATCATGAACAAAAGTCAACGGATATTGCCATGATCAGTCTAGTAAAGAAAGTATAGCGACACGGATATCTTATTATTTTAATTTACTTTTTTTAAGTTTTTAGTTTATGGTTTTAGATGGTTTCTTCGACATTTTCTTTTACACACGGCATTATCGATTTTTCTGTATATTTTCAACATGTTACCAGACACAAGGTCTTTGTGTAAATTGTGTTAACATCAACAGTTCTTTTTGCATTTTGTGCAGTAAGATATTCTCAGTTAAAATCTTCGAAGGCAGAAACTAAAATAATAGGCTTGCTATATTAAAAACCAACACGAAACATTCGTTCAGAAGCTTGTTTCCAGAAGGTTTATCTATTTATTTATTTTAAATACTCCTGTAATTCATATGATTGCAAGTTCCTGATTCGCTTTTTGCTGTTAGTTTGAACGAGAAAGTACTCTATCTAGTTAAAATGTATGGTTTAAAATAACATTATCTTCAAATTCGGAGCCTGATTGAAAAGTTCCAAGACTCTCTCTTTCCAGGTATGCGTCGGGTGAATGCTCTGTTAGAGTTTTGAAAGTCGTACCTAAAGAAGTGTGAATCTGCAGTGGAATAGCTGTGGACGTCATAAGTGGATGAGCGCGGAAGTATCAAGTACCGTTTGTCATGGCGGATGAACAGTTGGACATCTTTGAAGTGCTTTCACCAGTGATACACAGCAGCACGACTCATTGTTTCTCCGCCATGTACTTGTAACATTTCAAATGTTTCATTTCCACACTTCCCGAGTCTTACACAACATTCAGTCGCACACCTCTACCGTATTTTCCCAGGGACGTCCTCTTCATCCGCCATGACAAACTGTACTTGATACTTTGACTCGCTGTCACCCACTTATGACGTTCACGACTATCCCACTACAGATTCGGATTCCTGTAGGTACGACCTTCAAAACATCCAGTAGAGCATTCACACGAGCAACCCTAGAAATTAGATTTTCACTCTCAGGCGTCATTGGTGACCATAGTTTAAAAAAAAAAAGTACCATTTTGGTTACTCTAGTCGCCATTTCCAAAAAAGTTAGTTTAGGCATTGGAAAATGTTTAAATTCAATCATGAAGAAAAGCCAATACGTGCTTTACATGTATTATTTAATGATGCAACATTTTCAGTAAGGGAATTCCCACAACTATAACTTCTTAACTTTCCATTGAATGTCATGATTAAACTACACTTTCACAGTTACTTGAAGTATGCACATCTTCTTGATATAAAACTTTAATGCAATTTAAAATGGTTGTAGTTCAATGAGTTCCTTAATATGCTGCACACGTTTGAAAGTTGATCACTCTATCCCGTTGTCAGCCACATCACTGCACCACAACTCGATAGCTTAATTTAGGGTGAAGTCTATCTAGATTTGGTCCATTACATTTGACCATCAATATGTCCCTAATGAATCCACACACAGGCAGTTTCGTTGTGCTGTGTGGCACAATTTTACTTGTCGCGTTCACATGATGCAGTACCTACTGGCAGTGCAAGAAGTACATTTACTTTGTACCTAACTGCATGAAAAGAACACTCGTTCATTTACGACAATGCGCTTCTTCAGATCATTAAAAGTGAGCCCTATTTCTGAGTATCTGGCAGGTGGAAACAAGTAATTTATATTGCAGGTAATCTTGCACTGCCTGGTTACAATCTTGCAAGTAGTTGATCCTTGACAACGTAGATGGAAGAGAGGAAATAACTTCCTTGAACTTTTCAACTCAACACCTTTATCTTCCCAAGGCATGTTCACTGGGTCAAATATGTGTCTGAGAGCTAGAAGCGCGTAAGTCCAATTTTGGCCAAAACTTGATAAATGCAATTTTGTAAAGCTTCTCAAATAATGGTAGCTCGATTCTTCTTGTAATCATGTTGATAATGTAAGTAAGTAGTCTATTATGAAGCAAGTTAATTTAGTTTGTACATGAACGTAAGAAGTTTTTCTGTTTTCTGGAAAACAATGATTTGTGACTTCTAGCTCTCAGGTACAGACATATAGAAGTATTTCCTTCATCTTCCTTTCTCTGGTGCTCGGAGAAACTCATTGACGGTGTTCTGTCACGGCTACAATGCATTGAATTATCAGCGACCGCGGAAAGTTAAGAAATAAAACAATATTCAACTCTCAAAGTATAGGTGCAAATGGCACCTGACGCCAGCTAGTTTCGAGCGTTGCACACGACGCATACCTAATAATACCTTGAAATAAAGCCTTTTGAATCAGTCCTCGTACATACTATATTCGTCAGAGAACTTGTTCCAAAAAATACTACATACAGTTTTTCTCAAAATGGATATACAGTGAAACCTCTTTTAACGCACACCCCCACATAACGAAGATACTTTTGGTATGTAACGAAAATGCAATAACGTTGATGAATAATTAATCCCTTTAATACGGACACAAAATTCATTATAAATTCTTCTCAAAACGGGAACACAGTTCATTATAGATACCCGAAATCAAATTCCTGACACGTGAATTAAATTTGAATTTTATTTATTTAGCTTTAACACAGGTCGTAACAGGGTTGAGAACACATGTGAAGGAAGTTGGTCCGGACCTAATTTTGAATTTACCATCGTGGCATTAACCTGATGTGACTGGGGAAAGCCTCTGCAGAAACCTCAGTATGGTCCGCAGATGTGATCGATCCCAGAACCTTCCGAGGGGTAATGCAGAGCTTTTAATAAAAGTGAAGACGGTTGCTGATGAAGAATTTTGTGATATATAATTTCCTGGAACTTACAGCCGTATGTATTGTACTGAAAAACTGTATTGACTACTCCTATTTGAAACTCTCTAAGGCGGACACTTTCTTTTGTCCCGAGGTTTCACTGTAGCATCTTTTGGAAAAAAAAACTTCTCAAATCCGTCATCTACGTTAAATAAAGCAACTTTTTTATTTAATTATTTATTTAATCTTCAGAGTTTAAGTTGATTATGAAAAGAAGTTCAAATACTTGGTTTTATAAAATATTTATTATTTTCCAGAGTTCTAAGGACTCCAACTGATGACATGTGGCCTGGTGTAACTCAGCTTCCTGATTACAAACCAACTTTCCCCAACTGGACTCAGAATAACTTGGTCTCCCATGTTAAGAACATCGATAAGGAAGGGCTGAACTTGCTGGAGGTTTGATAATTTTCTTTCTTAATGTATCTGTCTAAACTGTGTTGTAGCGCTTTTATATATAATTTATATTATATTAGATGATACGTCCACCCGATGGTGCTGGGGTAAAGGGACCATGCGAAGTTGGAACGACTTGGTTAACTGTGTGGATTTGAGGACAGAGATAGGCTTGGTGGCAGGAATGCTCGCTTTTCCGGAATCGGAATGCGAGATTTCCGAATGTCGGAATTTACTTATCAGACTTTGAAACTGCAGCTTTTTAAATTCAGATACACAAGACTAGAGAAATTTTTTTGTCTTTTTCTTCGTATGCTTGAGTGAGTGGTTTAAATCGCTGACTTGTAATCAGAATCCAGTGTTCGATTTCCGGAGATGGGGAATTCCGGCATTGACTTCAGACTTCCAAATATTCCTACTTGATAGATATCTCATGAATTATGGCCAGGTGTAAAAAGTTTGACCTTAAGTTACGATCTTCTTAAGGTCAAATTTAAGCAAAATTTGATGTAGATCAGTCCAGCAGTGTTGCTTCATATTGTATAGTGGACAGACGTGTACACATACTTACAGGAGGACAGATATTGAGCCTTATATGTTAGACACGTTTCGACCTTCGACTGCAGAGTCAATGTTGGAAACTGCTAATGAATTTAGTTATCTAAGACCAGAATAAAATGGAATTTGTCCTTAACTATGAAAGAAGACGTTACGATAAAACTGTAAATGGTGTCATGTATTTTTCTTAAGCTACACACACCTCGTACTCCTATTTCATATACACAGTAATAGTCATGTGTTTTCTTCAGTTTCTAAAATTCGTTAAAATGGGATTATTTTATGATGAGGTTCTGCGCGAGGAAAATCTGTGACCCGAAGATTCTTGAACAAACTGGATCGATGGTGGTTTCCCATTGCTTTCCATCGGATGAAAGAAATATTAAGTGGGGGCGAGACCTAAAGCTTTATGTGGGTTACAAACCACTACATTCAATATTTTTGCATGGGGGGGGGGGGGAATGCAAAACCTAGAAAACTCAGGGAATTTCAAGTCACAATATTAGTAGACACCATGATACTGACTAAGACCATATCTGCGGACGGCTTCTTTTATCCTCTTAACCTTTTAACCTTCCTTTTGCACCCGAGGAAGCCAATGAATAATTTGGCGAAACTAGTAGTGTTAGCGTTTTTTAACGCTATTCAATTAGAAGATAGGATGGCAGCGAGGATGATGTACCGTGTTAAAGGTGAGCATATTCAATAATTAGTTGGCAGCATGGCGACTCCTTAGCACCAGTCCTCTCAATTTTCTCTCCTATTAGTTCATGTGAAAACGCTTTTGCGAAACGTTGCCGCTTTTCTTGTGTGTTTGTGATCGTGTACACCTGTCTTTGAACCTTGTGACGTAGGTAACTTTTTTTTTTTTTACCATTTTATAAAATGGCTCAGTGGGGTTGGAACTGAGCTTTTTCATCTTTGATTGTATTCTCGATTATAAACACGTACCTATAGCGAGTACAACCTTCTCTCTAATGTTCGCAAAAGTCTTGGAACTTACTTTACTTGATGTTTGAGGCCCATTGACATCTGCATCCAGATGTGTTGCAGAAGATCTTGCCAGATTTGTTGTAGCATATCTACAGCTCGCATTGTCCGTTTCAGAATATCCCACATGTGCTAAATAGGATTGAAGTGTGGTGAGTTAAAAGGGTTAAGGCGTGTTAGAGTTCAATATAATGTTCCAACTACATGTTTACTTTCGTGGCAGTTTATTAATGTAAGCCTGGATGAAGGGGTGCAGAAGCCAGTAGTTTCCGGTAGCGAAGCCTGTTGAGATTTTGTGGTACCATGCTAAAGGAAGCAAAAAACATTCCCTGAAAACAGTCCCCAATTACACGTACGTCTTCAACTTGTAGGAACAATGACATCCATAATGCATTCATCAGACCCCGAATCATTGTTTATGTACGCCATATGCAAACCCGGCCATGTTTGTGATGCAGGGAACGTTAGACTGCAGATTTTTCTTGGCACCAAATGTCGATGGTCCAGTCACTGTTCTTAGCCGTATGAAAGCCGTAATTATTTATTTCATGGCGTGAGCATGGGAATCTTAATGGATGATTACTTTCATAGCGTAATCGATTTCCACGAAGAAATCCGATGTGACATCGCTCTGGTGTACAGATAGTCATTTGTGTGATTATGGACCAAGGGTGTCGCATCATGTGCTTTCGACAGTTATGCACCCATGACCAATTGCTCGATGTTGCATCTCTGTTCCTCGGAAGGTTCTTGATGCTGTTGTACGTAAACATTGAACGAAGGCATTTTGAGCTGTCACGTAGATCTTTGTGCTTCTCTGGGTTGATGCGCAGGTCCAATGAATCACAGCTAGTGAATGCTGTGAGAGACTGGTGGGAGACAGAACAAAAGACTTTCAGTATGTGTGAGTAAGTGTGAAGTCAAATCCTGTTTCCAGAGAATTCTGGGGCACCGTGCATGACACCCATAACGCTCAAATTTGAAAAAAAGATAGAAATCGTGTCACGAATGTAATGCTAAATGTGTTTTACTTCATCCCTCAAAGCGTCCGAGAAACTGAGAGGCCAGAAACGAATAGACAAAGCTATTCTAATGGACGTCTATACAACTAAAATAAAATAATAATAATAAAAAATAATTTTCTCAGAACAGCTTCATTGAGGGTTGTGTGTTTCATGCACGGTGCCGCAGAATGCATACAATTCTGACAAATTTCAAGGTGATTAGTTCCAGTACTTTGCCATATATCAACTCACATAATGGCATCCTTCATGTGTGAACTAATTTGTGGTGATCGTCATAATAATAAAGGATATGTTAGCTAGTCCATTCATAGTGCAATGTTAATCGATTTCATATCATCAGTAGTGTTTGATGACTGCGTAGATATAAGAATTCACTAATGAGTTGTTCTGTGTTAGCTTTTGTGCAAAAACAGGTCAAAATATATTTATTCAATAAAATGTAACTATAAGAAGTTGGAGCTTGTGCAAGTTACGGCGTTTAAATTTGTGTTGTTTCTTCCTTGCAATTTTCAGTCTTTTAATTGCTGTAATGTTGACAATTTATAGTTTGAAAGCTTGTTTTAAAAAGTCAAAAATCTCTTGAAGCAGCAATAGTGAATTTATATTTGGTTGTTCTATGAGTTCGCTTGATTGTTAGGAATGATATTTTCCCCTCTTCCAGAAAATGCTGATCTATGATCCTGCTTGCCGAATCACAGCCAAGGCAGCTCTTCAGCATTCCTATTTTGATGATCTGGATAAGTCCACTCTACCTGCTGAGGATTGAGTGTAAAAATGCCATGTACTTTGTGATCAAATGTGTATATTGCTCTAATAACTACTCCTAGTTAACAGCTTGCTGTAATGCGTAATTAATAAAATATTTTTCTATGTTTGCAAAAAGTTGTTCATAATTTTTGCAAAAATTTCTAACTGAATTGAACTCCCATTTTACTGTATTCACAGATAAACTTCGATGGATGTTACGTTACAGAACGATTATTTTTAAGAATACAGAGAGATTTGCTCTGATGATTTTTGGTTAACTGTTTCATCTCTGGCTAGCAACTTCATCGTAACTCTTCCATGACTTCATCCCACTTCGAAAACAAACCTAATGTTTAAGTATAAGAAATTCGATGTGAAAACAAGCAGTTTTATGTGAAAGAACAAAGACACTCATTTAATAGTTTTCTTAACTTTATACACACGTTAAACCGAAACACGCAACAGTTCATCTTCGTGTTTTTCGCCGTATGTTTCTTTGCACCCCAGAACATAACAGAACAAGTTGAATAGTACACACGGTGCCGTAATTTCGCTTATCAATTAAGCAAGTGACCTGATGTTAAAGGAGAACAATGAGCTATCTGTCGTCCAGAGACGGGACACTACAAGAAATCGTCAATTGCGTTGCATATACTGTTTTGTATATTGGCAGGTTGTTTAGTTAGAAATTGGAAATCACACGGATCTGAAGAACAGAGGCTTGTTTGTGTATTCGATCGAAGATAATTACTATTGGATTCGATACCCCATTTCCCGGCTAGTAGCTACGGCTGCAGATTTTGGATAGGCATTGGGAAACCACACAGGTTCAAGCCCTGACTGAAGTTGTTCGGGGATTTTGTCAGTTTCACCAGCCGAACGTTCCCAATCCCTCTCCTCGGAAGTGTGACCACCTGTCTTGTGTGACGGGCTTAAGTCATAGCTACATGTTTAACCTGTAAAAGAAGCTTGAAAAAGAGAAATATTATGGATCTTGTTGAAATAATTTGGGTTGAGATGGAAAACAATCCTGTCACATGAATGTGTACTCCTGCGTATAATGATCTCCAGTGACCCTACAGTTAGGAAATTTGATTATGAACCAGGAACATCCTTGGAACGTTATTAATGGTTTTGTATGTTTTATTCCTAATATCCTCAGTCTGCTAGAGACTCTGAGTGTGTATTGATTAGGTCACATAGACTGTTAATCTTAAAATTACGATTTGAATATCCTTTTATTGTTTTTGTAATTTGTTGTAGGTTGAATTTTCTTCTCAAGGTTGGGGAAAATTGGAACCCTAGCTAAAGACTTACGATACATACCGCCAGCAGATCAAGAGGAAAATAACTTTTTAATCTGGAAGTCCCACTCTCACTTACTTATAATAACTGATTTGAACTCGAAGTTCACCCGTCTAAATACTTCCCAGACCCGGGTGACGATGGTACTAGTGTTTTTGAAATGACTGACTGTTCAGATAGAAACCGCTTTTGGTAGCAGCAATATAACAATCCCAACACAGTCGCAAAGGATCACGCGTGTGGTAGAACATCTTTGTTACTGATTTAATCAGTAGACGTATTCGTCACCTGTCTGAGAAAGATCGCATAGAGATCGAAGTATAGTTCTTCCATCTGTGTGAATTTGTGTGTGTACTGCTGGAACAATATGGAGTAACATCCGGAGTTAAAACGATTTCGATTTCGTACTAGTAGGTCTAGGAGGTTCGTAGCAAAAGTTTATTTTGAACCAACAATGTTTGTCCGCTTGTACCCTGTTTCTTACTTTGTTACTTCTCCACTACCTTTCTTTGGTGTTGCCTTCCATATTGAGACTTAATCGTAACGCCCTTCATGGTTATCTTAAGTTTCCTGTTACTAGTCCTTTCTTAGTGACATTTACTCGTCAGAGGCATCGGCATCTCACCTCCATCCTTGAAGGTAAAATATCTCATTTTGGAAACTAATTTTGCGCAACAAGCTAAACTAATTTTTAAACAGTGACTTGCGTATGGTCAGCTTCTTGTTGAATGTTTTCACATTAACAACGTTTCTCTTACGTTCTCATCTTAATCTCTTCTTTCCTATCTTACAAGGGAAGTATTGAGGTTCGAACAGGATTTTTTTTTATATGCATTCGTACCCCGATGTTGATAATGTCTGCAAAGTAATTCGACCGTATAAGGCCTCGTTTGTCCGCTAGAGGGCGTTAAAGTTTGGAGCAAGGGCAAGATTGCCGCTACAATGACTCCCGTAGGCATTTGAACAGGCATTTATTACTCAATATATATAAAATACGCAGTCCGACAATTAAGTAATGAGACTGATTTTATTCTGACGAAACAAACAAAAGTAATTGAATAATACCTGTTTATTATTCAAAGTACATCCCTCCTGCATCAATACAACGAGTGGCACGATCACACAAGGAGTGGAATGACTTCTGCAACTCAGTTTGTGGTATGGCCCGTAATGCCGCTGTCACAGCTGCTTGGATGTCTTCAACCCTGTCGAAAAGTCGTCCTTTCAATGGCAACTTCAGCTTAGGGAACAGGAAATAGTCACAGGGGGACATATCTGGTGAGTAGGGGGGATGATTCAGCACACACACTTGTTTTGTGGCCAAATATTCCGCAACAAGTACTGCTCGGTGAGCTGGAGCATTGTCATGGAGAAGGAACCAGCTACCTGGGGTTGAGTATTCAGGCCGAACACGACGTATTCTCTTCAACAAACGCTCCAAAACACCTAAATAAAACTGAGCATTAACTGTGTGACCTTCTGGTACAAATTCATGATGAATGGTACCCTTACTGTCGTAGAAACAAATGAGCATTGTCTTGACTTTTGGAGACGAAGTTTTTTTCCTTTTGGAGAATCTGCAGACTTCCATTCGGCACTCTGACGTTTAGTAGCTGGATCATAACGAAAACACCAACATTCGTCTGCAACAATGGACAGAAGGAAATTTTTCTTCCTACGGGCAGTTGCAATGATGTAACGGGCGTAATCAACACGCGCTTGTTTCTGTTCATCAGATAACGAGTGTGGTACAAACCGCGCTGCGACCTTCTTCTTGCCTAAATCTTCCACTAAGATCTTACGAATTGTCTCCCTGTTAACACCAAAGTCACCTTCCATCATTCTCACAGTCACACAACGATCTTCTTGCACACGTTCACGGACCTTTTCAATCAGTTCCTCGTTACGAACAGAAATTGGACGACCCGGCCGAGGTTCATCGTCAATCGATTCCACACCACTTTTAAAACGTTCATACCATCTAAATATCTGTGCACGAGACAAACAAGTATCACCATACACTCGCCGCATCAACTCACTTTTCCCGAGTTTGAAACAGAACTTGATATTCGCCCTCTGCTCCATGACGCTGGCGTGACAAAGGCCTTTCACTTACTGCTGGTACTGACGTCATATTTCCCGTTGTGCTTCACGCGGGACCATGCGGTGTTGCCAGGTCGTAGATGAAGGATTACTCTCTCGAACTCACATATTGGTTTCTATTTTGCATTCTCTGTTTTGTCAGAATAAAATCAGTCTCATTACTTACTTGTCGGACTGTGTATATACATGAACATACCTGATAGTGCTGACAAAGACTGCAAAGCCACTCTACTATGTAACAAATAGTTTGGCAGATACTATTATATGTGTGAGACTTTACTACAAGGTGAGTAAAACAGAAGAGAATCAAAATAGGCAGAAAGAGCAACCTTCTAAATTACACTCCATGGACATGGTGTCAAATGCCACTTTATTTTATACCCTTGAAGTTGACAGTTACGGATAGGACGTATGTAGACGGGGTCCTGGGATTCCGGACCCTTCCTCCCCGAAATTAAGATTTTTGTGAGATTAGTATCATTTTTGGCAAAATGACATGCATTTTACGTAAATTTCACACCCAGACAGACCTTGGGACTCCCCGTCAAAGGCGCTGTGCCCCCCCCCCCCCCCCCCCGAACCAACTTCTTGGTACGTGCTTGACGGTGCATTGACATCGCGCTCATGTAGTGTGCTTTTCAAGGTAAACTGGAAAATCGCGTCTCTATCATCAAAATGCATTCAGTCATCCACAACCAGCTGTCTGCTCCGGTGTATTGTCTTATGTTGCAGTATGCGTGGCAGACATCTGAGTATACGGTACCAGAAACTATCACAAATTTCAAGAGTGAAGTTGCATTTGATTTCGCGCCCAGGGTGTTGTTGACGGTTGCTCTGATGTATCTTTTGCCCTGTGTGGCTATTGTCTTGCTCCTTTGTTTTACTCACTTTGTCGAGCACCCTCACTTGCATTTGTGAAAATATATACTGGCCTACAGCTGCCAAACTATTTGTTCCACAGTACAGCGGCTTTGCAGTCTTTGTCAGCACTGTCAGGTGTGTGTATTTTGAGTAATACATACCTGTTAAAACCGAAACTATGGGAGTCGTTGCAGCGGCTGTTTCCCCCTTGTTCCAATTTTAACGCCCTCTAGCGGAAAAACGCGTCCTTACACGGTCGAATTACTTTGCAGGCATTAGCATCGGAGTAACAATACATATATGGAGTCTCATAAAAAAATCCATGTTCGAACCGAAATACTTCCCTTGTTAGATATTCTTCACGTAAATATTGCATTCTTCAACCCGATGAAGCTTCGTGATAGGAGAGACTTAATGTGAAAACATTCCACAAGAAGTGGACCCCCACATAAGCTACCGTTTTTAAACTCTCGTTTTGAAGAAAACATTACTATCATGAATGTCTTGAAAAGTTCTTCACTAGGTTTAATAATTATTTCACCGATAAAATGCAATATTCAGGCGTATATAAAGCCATATGCAGTTGCGACAAATCTCCAAACATTTACGCAATGAGAATCACGGTATTAAATCTGCACACGTCCTATACAAAACGAAAAATCACATAGAACGTTCGGCACAGGAGGCTTCTTACATCATTTAAAAAAAACACACACCGGGGATGTCTACATAAAGCATGGCGACTTTTTTTATCTTTAGAAAACACTTTCCTAGTCCCGTTCCTAAGCCCCCCCCCCCCCCCTGCAAGTGCCCCCGAATGTCATACTTAGGTTAACCACACAGTGCAATATATTTATGAAATTTCTAACACTAACAGTTTCCTTAACGTCTGTTAAGATTGGTTTACAAGATTCCTTGCGTTACTGCTATTAAACTAGCAGACGCAATGTTTCACCTTTATAGATGTCCAGGCCACGTTAAGTACCAGTGCTCTTCCTTTTCCTTGTTTTCTTAATCTTTGACTTCCTTCTATAAATCTTACCACAAACATTAGATTTAAAAATAATCAGGAGAGCAGTAATAATAATAGCTCTCGAAACGTTAGAAGTGAAAGAAAATTTCGTCATTTGAATACTACTCGTCAACGCCGGTAAGTACTAATTAGCATTTCTCATTTTAATTCATCAGAAGTCACAAAGGCAGAGTACTGTGGGCACTGAAAGCTTAGTGCTGCAACCAACACAGACCAAAATGGAACAGTTACAAAATTACCGTTTCTTGAATCAAGGTTGGTGTTGTTTATTTCTATGGCTAATAGTTGAAACCAATTTTACATTTTAACAAAATTTAACATATTTTCATATTGAGAGAGACAGGGAAAGTCAGAAAATTTCCTTATGTCTGTGGTAGAGACCTTACCCGATAATTCTTGACGAAACCTGAACTGTATTTAGTCCAAATATTATGTTTCTGCACAAAATCATTTCTATGCTCTTTTTCCTTAAAAACAGGACTCTCGGTATTGTCTTAAAGTACAGAAAGTGATGATTTGGAATCCTGTCTTCTCAATCACTAGAGATTTCCGAAAAATTCTAGACCAGAAATGTAAATTGCTATTCTGTAGTGTACACCATATTCTTAACTATTTGTTGTGTATACTCGATCCATTGTTCGGCTTGAGCAAAAGTTGCCTATAGGCCTTAAATAAATCAAATTCGAAGCATTGTTAACAACCTCCATGGTAGCAATGTCTTTGACTCATATTTCATATCGCATCTGTGGTATATAGAAATTACAACAAAAATGTATCTGGAAGTCAGAGTAGCTATCTAGTCTTTGCATTAAGCGAACTACGTTCAAAATTAGCGACAATATAGTCTGTACCTTTTACGTAATGTGTATTTAGCCTTTGAATATTTTAAATTCCCTTGGGTTCTTTAGGAATCACACGTAAAAAGTAATGGAAAAGGAAGGAAAGAATATATACAGAAGAAGATAAACATGAATATGTATGTAGCTGCCTGAGAGCACTGTAGCCAGATATGTAATATGGGGAAGTGGGTATTTTATTGCTACAAGTTACTATTTTGTGGTTCAATTTTTTTTTATTTCAGTCAAGTATCTAGAAAAGAAAACCACGCATTAAGTTTTATCTATCAGTTTAAGAACGTGAATTTTTCTTATTTTAAAGCAAAATTCTTTAATGCACCTTTTGAAATGTGAATCATACCTATGGATGACGCAGCAAAACTTGAAACAGAGAAGTTTTGACGTCTCTAATGTGTTCTTTGGTTCCGGTTTTAAGACTTCCTTTGACCATGTCAATGTACGTGGTATTATGTTCGCAGAAATTTCATAAAAATCTTGAATCTGGGTGATCAATGTGGTAACTGACCCTTTCCATCTCTAGCAGTTCCCATCAAGTCAAAGATTTGGTCATTATTATTATTATTAATCTATGAGCTCTTTATGGAAATTTGAGAGAGCCGTATATTTTTATTTAAAAAAAATAAAACTACCGAGATATTCCTTTTAAGTTCATTGTTGATAACTACTGAAGCTCGAAACGTATTATGCTGTACTATATTTGACAAATCATATCTTGGTAACTTGGTAGAGGGCTAATTCTTCTTCTATATGATAAGTATTTGTGTGTAGTTTGAGATATCAAACGATCACTCGCGTGTCGTATGTCCTGGGTGAAAATATTGAGTGTTTGAAGAAAGAGTTGTAAGAAGTGTAGTGAAAACAATTCATTTTGACTCCCAAGTATTCGTAGCTCAGTTGGTAGAGCGTTGGTTTCACATTCGGGACGTCCCGACCGACGGAGGTTCGATCCAGCGTCCGTTCATCGTGAGAGATTTCTCGACGGTTTTTCCTGTTATACCAGACAAATGCCATGCTTCGGAACCTCCTTCCCACATTCTCTATCTCGGCCTGAGCTATAGTTGCTTAAAGGCCAAAGTGAAATTAAAATTCATTTTGACAAACGAAAGTTAGTACATGTAGATATGGTTAGTGAAAGCTATTTATATTAAACTCGATGACGTAGTTTCTTTACAAAGGACTGATTTTAAATCATCAACGGGTTTGTGTGTTTGGAGGTGGTTACTGTGCATAATAAGGGAGACTTTCCAACTGGAGTATATAGTTCTATAAAATATAAAATAGACACCGTATAAAAACTCATTCCCGGTAAGTTTAATCTTCTTCAAATTGTTTAATTTTATTCGTTGCATAAGTTAGAATAGTTAGTACATACCTTTTTCTCTCAGCATTTGTTAGGAATCGATATTGACCACATTGTATCGATAATGAAATGGTCAGGGGATTTTTGAAAACTTGATCAGGCAGAACCTGAGAAAGTTAAGGAATTTTAAAACAAATGAGTAGCCACAGGAATATGCTTTAATCAGTTTCTGAACGAACAATTCAAATTATGGTGAAATCTTTGCTTATGTCAGTCGAATAATCACTTAGGAACCTGCTTTCGGTAAAGTACAGTCAGGTTAATCATGGAAAAGATATTTGCAGAAGATGGAGATTTATTCAAGATTGTCACAAGAATAGAGAAAACCTCGGGTTGTACGATATCAGAGTTAGCAAACATCACCCATATTCGCCAGATTTGGTTCTAGTAAACTTTTTTGTCTTTTCGAAGATGACATGTACACTGTCAATCATAATCTGACCGCACTCTTTAGCAGCTCTTAAAAAAGTTTGGGCAAGTTTAGAAATTCAGCTATGTGGCAACCTCGCAACAACATGAGTGACCACTGCGCGGGTTTTAAGACAAAAGTATTAGTGCAGTTTTAGAGTACTAATCTTCGTGAAGAAAATAATGTTTGTATATCTAGTCGTGATGTAGTGAAAAATATGTGAATAAAAGTAATTAACTATTCTTTTGCAATTATTGGCCATAAAATAAATTATAATAAAGCGATGTTGCTACGTCTGTTATCATTGGCGATGAAGTTTCCCTTATTCGCACTTGGGACGTTAAATACTGTTTAAGAAATTATAGAACATGGTTTTCATACGTATAGAATCTAACAAAATAGTAGTCAATAGAAGATTAGCTCATAAATGCACGAAACACTGTAAGTGAAACAAAAATCAGTTTCATGTAACTTTTACTTTGCTTTTATTTCAGTAAGAGTTAAGCTTGAAGCCTGTCTACCTGACGTCTTCGTTGCCGTGCGCGTTGCGTCCCCCCCCCCTTTTTTTTCGTCCGTAAAGCTTGCAACGCGAGTTCGAATCCTGAAGCTTGCTCTTCTTTTCTCAAAGCTGATTAATTTGATTCCTGTCAAATGCAAAGAAATCTGACAACGATTACCATTCCTTTAGTAAGGGTTAACCATTTCAAGGTTCAGTCTAATAATTATATCAATAGTTCAAAATAACATACCATAATATTTAGAAAGGAGCAGACTATTCGAGGTTATTCGCTGACGTCAAACTTGACCTCGTGACTCTCTACCTACTTTATTGTAATTGAATCACTTGCATGAATTCTTAAAATACAGAAGACTAACCAAATGAAAAGGGTCTGCCAATTTTAAACACCAAATTAGAAACGGCTGGATAAATCTAGATCACTGAACCCAAATTTGAAGTCAGTTTCTCTATCTGTTTTAGTTTAGATGGAGGAATCAAAATTAAGAGGTCCAATATTTTAAGGTAGCTACAGACAGAACATACCAGGTGGACAGGAGAAATTAACGGAGCTTTATTGTTCTCGCTCTATCTAAATCCACATTGTTCTCACCTAAACAATATTACTGGTTTCTTGATTTTTGGTAAATTATACTATTTTAGAATTGCTTTTTTTTTAAGTAAACTTTTATCAGGCCGCATTGAATGGACAAAGAAGCAATTCTGAGTAGCAGAATAATGGTTCCAAAATACGAGCTATGCAAGCTCCACTCCTACTTTCTAACATATGTTGCAGAATGAGGTTGTGTATATTATTTCCCCCAAATGCATCTAATCAAATGAATAAAATGTTTTACGATTTTGAAATATATATATATATATATTTATTGGCGTAGGTCAGGGTTTCTCAACGTGGAGGTCGCGACTTACCAGAGGGGTCGTGGGTTGTGTGTAAGGGGGTGCAGGATTATCCACCGAAGACTACTATCAAGATATATCTCTATACATAAACCATTACAACGTTAAGAGCCGTAGATCCTTTTCAGAGATGATGATCATCCAAAAACCAATATTTATTTCACATAATCAACTCTTACATGTAGAAGACCACAAGCACACATTCACTATATAGATATGACACTATGTCAAGACAAACTTCGATATTCACCAACCTAAAACACGTAATTCATCACATTACAAAACAATCAATATTAAAAACGTTCAAACCGACTTCAAACGATCAACTGATTTAAAATTCAAAACAACAATCAGCTTTTTCAAAATCTTTTAAAATATAAAACCATTATTCATTTAACAATATATCCAAACTATTCGATGTTGCCATGACCCTCAATTCGTGCAACCTTGCAGGGGGTCGCAAGAGGAGGTGAAAAAGTAAAAACTAGGGTTTGTAGATTAAAACTAATAAATTTCTTAAACGGTATTTTGCTTATTGTTTTTATAATTAGGGCCTACTAAAATAATGTAATTTGTTGAATAGTTTTGAATGAGGTAATTAGGATGTTTGTTATCAAATACAGCATATCAACGGTCATATTTTTATGGGTCGCAGGATTAAAGGACTGAGAAACGCTGGCGTAGGTGGAGAACGAACCTATGATTCTCAGTGTAGAAAGTGCACCTAGCTAATCAAGCGCCAGCAATCTGTTGTTATTTAACGATCCAGCACATCAGCTTATTCTTATTGCTTGTTTGCTTACACACTCATTTCGCTTATTTGTGTTCCCCCCTTTTTCTGAATAAGATTGTATACCATCCTATTACGATTGATTAAAACATTTACATACTTGAAATTAACAGAAAAAATTGACATCTATTTACAAAGTAGTTCTGTAAACATTTCATGTAACTGCCAAAGGAGGTTGAAAATGTCATGTGTGTGTGTGTGTATTTTGTGTAGTGTATAATGTTTTCGCCTCCTAATATTATAACCCCAACAGCACTGAATTTTCGAAACAGCGAATATTTCAATATAGGTTCTGACTCCTACATTTAATGTCCAAGAAGATGATATAGTCACGGAAAAAAGTATTACGGGAACAAGCATCTAGTTTTTTCTTTTAAATTTAGCTCATATCTTGAACCTGTCACTTGCAGTCCCTTAGACATATCACGGCTTAGGCATAGCTGAGTGCCTGGCCCATAAATATAAGGCAAATGAAAAAGACAAAAACAAAAAACACTTAATGTTATGTTCCCGAAATACCTTTTTGGGTTACTTTACGCCGAGGCATATTGTCCCTTAGAAATGCGATGGACTTAAGCCCCCACAGCATATGTTTGGCCATTAAATAAAAGTTAAAGAACTGAATAAATACTCCCAGAGAGTACGCAATAAATATAGGCCCTACACAATAGAAAGGGAGGTATATTTCCATTATATGCCAGCATTATTCATGCCTGGATAATTTCAATACATGGAGTATACATTTTGTGTGTCAACGTCCGCCTTGGGAAAATTTCAGAATTATTGTTAACTTTCCAATTGCATTTTAACTTTCTGCTACTACTATACTTTTTATCCTTATGGCGTTAAAATACAAGATTTTGCAGTGCAACGTGCACCTTTCTCTAATGTTCAATGTTATCTTTATTCTATTGGAATATATTAGAAATATTCCCTGTGTTGTTTTCATCATACCAAGCATTCTAATCCTGGGAAAAGTTCCGGCATATTTGTAATTACCCAGGAATACTCCCGGAATATTAGGAATTAAAATGCAATAATCCTGGAATATGCTTATTGCGAGGGATTCATTTTAAACACATGCAGAGAATGAGAAGCAGAGTAGTTCAAAAACACTTAAATATTCGTATCATAGAACTTTCAACTTTCGCTATGAGAAATAAATTTTAAGAGAAAAACAAACCCAGAAAAATATTTTTTGAAATGTTGAAAAAATTTACTTCTGCAACTTTATATTTTCTTACGTATAGTTTCTTCCCATTTCTGAAGATAAAGTAGAGAACTATTCTTAAAACGCAACTACAAATACGGTGCAGAATGTGTTTTTGGGAATAGAGTTGTGCAAGTTGCAAAGCAACTGTGCTGCTTCAGAGCCTTTGTGTATAGCTAGACTGGTAGTCATAGCAGCGTATAAGCAAAGGATGTTATATATATATATATATATATATATATGTATATATATACACAGTCATATTCAATCCACTACTGGATTAGGTCTATCCCGGAGGGAGGAGGTGGTCTACTGCTCTCACGCTGACCAGACGTGTTGCAAAGGAGATCCGATGCTCTCAACTGTGATCGCCACTGTCTTTTATTCACAGCAGCTCCCCAATTGTCCTCACGATGCTGGGTCAACACCGAAATTTTGAGCCCCCACCGGGACCGTTCGCACTGAAGCCTAGTCGGTAGCTCGCTCGACTTCAGTGTGAGCGGTCCAGGTTTGGATTCCCGTAGGGGGCTCGAAATTTCGGTGTTGACCCACCATCGTGAGGACAATTGGGAAGCTGCTGTGCATAAAAGACAGTGGTGATCACATTTGAGAGCTTCGGCTCTCCTCTCCCAACACGTCTGGTCAGCCTGGGAGCAGTAGACCAACTCTTCCCTTCCGGGAGAGGCCTCATCCTGTAGTGGATTGAATATGGGTGTGAATTTTATATATATATATATATATACTATTTTATGCGTATTTTAGGAAAATTTAATAGTGATACGTCTCTGTAACACTGACAACATAGATTATGAAGCTATGTAGAAAAAGTATAATCTAGTTAAAAAAAATGGCCTGTGTGAGTAGGGTTCGAACCAACTTCGTCAGCATTAAGCTTCGAGCTAAACTCTTGTTTAAATGTAAACAAAGTAAAAATTATATAAAGCGCCTTTTTGTTCAGTTTTCAGTGTTTCATGTATCTATGCTCTAATATTCTATTTAATTCTAGTTTCCGAGATTCCATACATATGAAAACTATATCCTACAATTTGGTAACAGTTTTAAAGAAGGAATTTAACGTCCCAAGTGAGAATAAGCAACACTTCATCGCTACTGATTAGGAATGTGCTGATATCGCTGTATTATATAATCACTAATAGTGAAAGAATAACTTTCTTTAATTTATTTAACAACAGAGTATGTTTCAGTAGAGGCTAGTAGATTTTCTTAAAATGTATTTATTGCTGTTAGGTATCTTAGTCTCAGACCGGAGAGATTAGTACCTGTAGAAACTGGTGTAGCTAGTAAATCAATATTTGAAAACAGGAGAGTGGATACACATGTTTTGCGATGTTGCCACATAACTCACATCAGAACTTAGCCTTTTATTAAAGACCAACAAGTGGGTTTTATAAAAATTATTATAAATAACAAATAAATAGATTACGATAAAGAAAATTGAGTCTGTTTTGTAGAGGAACTTATCTGTTGATGAATGGCTTATTCGTTTCTTACAGTGGAAAACATTTAAATTTTGTAATTTAGGCTTTTGAAAGAGACCGGCCATTTTATCATTGAGTTAGTGTACATTGAAAGAGGAGTTAAGGACATCCAATGCAGTATGACGAACAGACAAGGAGGTTATACTTGAGGTCTTCCATTTTCGTGCCTTCGAACACACAGGATTTACGTTGAGTGGAATTTAAGTTAGATTATTTTGAATTGAATTTTATTTATGGCCTGTAGACATCTAAAGCTCAGGCTGGGATAGGGGAGGGGAAAGGTGTCGGCCAGGACCTATGTTGAAGGTGGCATCACGGCATTTGCGTGGTGTGACTGAGGAAAAACCTTTTAGGATGTCGGCCGCTGGGATCGAACCCGTGACCTCCTGAAAACTACGCCAACGCTCTACCATTGAGCTACGGTGGCTCGGTGATTATTTTGAATGTGCGTGATAATTCCAAATAGTATTTGAGGGGTTCAATTGAATAGCAGCATATCCAACCCGTCGTATTTAAAAAAATGTCAGTTAACATGCTGTAAAATAATTGGTGAGTTTGTACATGTCCTTTTGCCTCAATCTGCATTCGTAAGTTTGAAATTCTCACTTGTAGCGTTGAGTCTCGGTGGAAAGTCGGTAAACTGCGTTTAGTTGAAATATACCCGTATTTCACTGAGCCCTTCTATTGTCTCATAAACGAATAATGTGCATACCTATTAAATGCTGAAAACTTTAGAAAAGGCTGCATCTGATATTTGTTTCTTGATAGTCACGCCCTACCTCGATGAAAACCAATCAGGATCCTAAAAATGGATTTAAAAAAAAATAGTGAAAATAAATCTTAACGTGGAATATAGCAACATATATCATAGGAGAGAGGTTTATAAGAAATTGATAGAATTTGTGTATGAGGAATCAATCTTCCTAATTCTAGTTAGGATGGACCGCAACGTGATGAAACCATCGCATAGCCCGAGCAGCAGACCATCGCTGCTCGTATACGGCGTAGGGAATTGGTGACCCAATCGTCCGGCCGGCTTCTGCTGGTTGCAATCAGCCAACAACGGCGTAGGGAATCGGCGACCCCATCGTCCAGCTGGCTTCTGCTGGGTGCAATCAGCCCTCGCAGCTAAACACCTACGCTGCTTGAAAGGAGGACCAGCAGAGAGGAGTTACATTCACATTTATCTCATTTTCACCCACAGATGATCATTATTTCATCTCCTCTTGTACTGAGTTGCGCCTCCGCGCAATGACCAAGGATGTGACAGGATGTACTTGCATTGACGATGGCCCAGGGGAAAGGGGGCGGAACCATTGGATAGCGCCTAGTTCTTAACAGCAGATTCTTGGATGGTCTAGCTCGTTGAGACTGGGAAGTGCGCCATTGGGGAGCTCTTCGGACCTTTGGTCTCGCCAACACTGGGGGGAGTGGGTGTCCCAAGTATCCATCAGTCGGGAGTACAAGTGATTTCGACGCCAAGTCATTGGACTTCGCCTCGATTTCCAGCTTGCTGACAAGGGTGATGAGGGTAGTACCCGGCAGCCTCGTTGGCTCCTCAGAACGAAGACGGAGAAGTGTGGGCATTTACGGCTTTCATACATCATGGCTCCACCACATCCTAATAAGTCGCCTTCGGAGAAAGAGACAGAATGAAGATAAAGTCACTGATGTAAGCAAGAAGGCGCATACAGCTACTGAATCTACCAGTGACAAAGAAGAGAAAATTGCAGTAGAGGAACAGACAAGTATCGTACCGAATATCACACGATATCTTGTGATTAAAGTTAAGAATGAGACAGAAAATCCAGGTGGTTTGAAGGGATTATCCCCTTTCATCATACAAAGGCAACTTGCTCATGTTGCCGGCGAACTCAAAAATGTTAAAAAGCTTCGCAACGGCACACTCTTAGTGGAGACGTCTAGCGATAAACAAACAACTAATCTCCTGAAATTGATGTCATTAGGTCAGTTTCAAGTTCAAGTTGAACCACACCGTCAACTGAACTTTACTCAGGGCGTAATTTCTTGTTGGGATTTTCAAGATGTCCCTGAAGAGGAGATTAAGAATGAACTTGCCAGCCAAGGTGTCGTCAATGTTCGACGCATTAACACAAGAAAGAGTGGCGAACTTCAACCTACGAGCTCGCTAATTTTGACGTTTGCCACCCCACAGCTTCCGAGGGACGTGAAGGCAGCTTTCTATTGCTTACCTGTCTGCCCTTATATACCGAGTCCGCTCCGCTGTTTCAAATGTCAACACTATGGACACACCAGCACGTCGTGTAAGGCGACCTCTGCTGTATGTGCAATATGCGGATCCTTGCACATCACTGAAACCTCAGTGTGTTAACTGCAAGGGTGATCACACGGCCTGGTCGCGTGACTGTCCGGTCTTTAAAGAGGAAAAACGAATTAGAGAGCTGATGGTGATGCTAAACGTCGATTAAGAGACTCTCAGCGCACCCTTCCCTCTGATGCGTTTTCACATATTGTAGCCAGACTTGCAGTTGAAACTGTCTCGGTTGGTACCCAGACAGTTAATGTATCAACACAAACAGCGTTTGATGTGCATGACGACCCTCCGAAATCGCCCAACGAATCGGAGATTCCTTGCAATATGCCGACGCAGAGTCAGGGACAAAAAACACATGTGCAGAGCTCTAGAACTCCACGGGTTAAGACTACTTTTAGTCCCTATAAAGTCTCGAAATTAGTTCGAACTTCGCCTCTCGCTACAAGCATTAAGACTCTGACGATCGTTTTGTCTGCTCAATTAGCTCAGGAAGAGTCTGCACATACTATCGATGAACCATGTTCATCTTTGGCTTCAGACATTATTCAGGACCACCTGATTGATATGGATTTTAATCTCGTGGGAAAGAAAGGGAAACCTAGGTATAAACCTAAACTTAAACGGTAATCTTTTACTTGTTTTTGCACAGAGTTTTATGATTTCCGTTTATTTTATATGATTATGCTCCTTAGCTGTTATGTTTTATAGTGTAGTTTTGTTTTATCGTGTGAGGGCCGATTTACAGGCTTCCTCGTTATACTGTCCATTTACACCAGTAGGCTGATTGTGAAGACCTTTTACATCTTCATCTTTTATCCTTTTTTTATTATTTTAACTAACAGCTAAATTTTGATCTGGCCAAGATAAGGGGGACGGGCGTAAGCCATAGTGCTGTTACCACCCATAAAATTCATTTTATCTTATCTAGTTAGGATAACTTGATACTCAGCTCGAAAGCAGAAGCTTGCTCGCTACGTTTATTTGGAGTCTCCTGGGCAGAGGTTATCCTTAAGTTTCTGTCAGTGATATTGTCGGGTTGGGAATTTTAGCAATTTTGCGTAAATGGATATCAGAATTTCAGTTAAAATAATTCAGGTATTTTTAATCTGTTTCATCACATTTGCAGTTAATTTGAGCTAATGTTGTGTGGAAGCTACATTCTTTGCTTCAGTAGAATATTGATAACGGAACCATTAATACTCGATAAAATATAGGGGAAATTATTGGCAAATTCCAAGAGTATTTGTATTTTGCAAACAATATTACCCGATACTGTTCAGGTGAGTACCAGAATGGTACGTTGAAATCAGACCACAGTATACTTCTGCCTCTCCAACAGAACAAATAAGATTTTTTTTTAACATCCCGTGAACTTTAGAAGGAAAATTTTATGGATTATTCACGACAGAGGATGTAACTTATCGATATTGTGCACTTCGAAGGGAGATAATACCTTTTGTTATAGAACTTCAGTGTTCCAAAAACCAAATTTCACATAGCCAGTCAAACAAGGTAATGTAGGCCTATATATGGTATAGAAACCCAGACGAAAGTTGGGACTTCCAAAAATAGTTATATTATCTTTACTGGTATTATCCTCGAAAGAAAAACCCATTGAATTTTAACAACAAAAGGTTGGACAGTAGCACAGAAAGGGTTCAAAATATTCTGATACATTTTTGTTATTTTATTAGAAAATAAAATGTTTTCACCAATATTACATAGCAAAATATAAACTTATTACAATGCAAAGTACATTTTTTCTCCATCTTGACAAAACTTGTGCTATACAAACTTAACCTATCCTTGCTTTTTTTTTTTTAAGCTTATAATTAGAAATAAGGAAGTCTTAATAAAATACATATTCATCACATCATGATTTTTCATTTGCAAGATATCAGCATCCGTATCTCGAATGGGATGTCTACTTGAGGCTGAATGCACTGAAGATCCCAAAGCAGAGAATCCCCATCAGGTTCAACCCACCAAATTGGTTGGTTTATGGTAGAACCGTCATTGGTCAAAAATACAGATACTGACCATGTGTGTAAAATGTAAAGTGGTAATGTTTCAGCATTAATGTTGGGTAAGAAGAGCCTCAATATCACTCCTGATGACTTCCGGTTCAGTGCTAGCATCATACCTCATGTACGGTTTGCCACTTTTGGTAATTAGGAATTTCTCGAAGTTCCAGCGGATGTCACCAACTCGAAGTGGCTCGTAAAATAGATATTTAACGTTTGAAAAATGGACTCTCGTAGGTGGGCAATAATCCTGGCAAAGAATTAAAAGAAATCAACGTTAGCATATATATACAAATAGTCAAACATTCATATTTAAATCTATATAATAACTCAAGTAAAAACAATTACTAGCAGTTAAGAGGAAGGGGTTTTCATTCTCAAGTACCCTATTTAACAAAATATCCTTGAATAAAACCCCACCTCACTTCCTGCATTAGCTTGGCAATATGTGGAGTGCTACCTCCACATCCCCTTGACGCTATTCATGGCACATGCGTATCGCACAGAAAATAGGGTTACCTTCTTAATATAGCGACAGGGGGTTAAAAAGCCAAGTGGGGGATAAACGCTCTCCCCTCAGTTGACGCTTTTCAGTTGGATAATTATGGTAATACTACCTATTGAAGCACCACCCTGAGTTATTTGTGGAGCACATTTTTTTAATTGATGAAGTTCAATAACTAATGTTAATGTAGTAGCAAACTAAATGTATCTACGTTGTGTGAATTAGATGGCTATTCTGATTTTATTGTAATGTCCCTACAAATGTTTCCTGCACTTTATGATGGATATAAAAAAGCATTATGCGTGCGAGAGAAACATCTAAAATTTGTAAGAATAGTACTTACTACCGTAAATTGCAGAAGGGAATAACAGGAAATTTAAACTGATATTTAAGGATAATCTAAAGCAACGATCTCCAACAAAAGATGGCAGCACTATCTCCGTATATGTCTAATGTATTCTTATCGCTGCACGAAATCTATCGATCATGCTCTTGAATTGGTTATGAACTTTCTTCCCAGAAAGTTTGAACTCACTAAACTTGAATTTGTAGGAGCAGCAATGAATGAAATTTCATGTAACAGTGAAAATACATTAGACATATACGGAGGTAGTGCTGCCATCTTTTGTTGGAGATCGTTACTGTAGATTATCCTTAATGAAGCTAACGAAAATCGATTGATTGTTACTAACGTCCTAAACAAGCCGAGGAGACGTTGGTAAACTGGACTTCAAAGCGCACATATAACGACCCTGGTGATCTCTGAAACAGACACGGATCTAACGGAATTTAGTGGAAAGGCTCATTTGAGATCGATGTAACTAACGAATATGGAAATAAACTAATTACACGAAATATGAAGAGCATTTGGATCTGTGTGTCTGAAAGGCCATTCAGAACAATTTAGTTTTAGGAAGGGTCAGTCTAATGCCTAGTATTCTTAGATACATTAAGAGTTAAACAAGCGTACTATAGGACTAATTTAAGCGTACGTCTTGTTAATTTTATTTCCAAGTAGCTAATACGCATGTGCTGTATGTGATTTTGTTTACGCAAGTTCGTCACGAAGTTTGGTTCTAGGGCTGCTCGGAAACGTTTCATTCTATTTTCTCCTGCATTTGTGGTAGTCTACGATTGCTAGAGTATTTATGTCTTTCAGTTTCATTGTTCATGATGTTGTATAATCTACTTCTCTGTTATAGATTACAAAGTACGAGACTTGTATGGTGCGCATGAGGTGAAATGCCCATCTGATTTTAGTGGACACATGTAGGAATAATTCAGATGCTACTAAATATTTAACAGTGTAAATTATATGCAAGATTGTAGGTACGTGAGTTCGATCCCCACGGCTGACTATCTTGACAGGTTTTACCAGGCGATTGCCGGGATAGTACCTTAAGAAAGGCCCTGGCCGATATCTTCCTTATCCTCTGTCTAACCCATTCCGGCATGAGCCATAGATGGCAAAAGGCCTTAAATAAAATTCAAATTATAGGCAAGATTACTGAAAGCTGTACTTCAACCGAGTGTATTTATTTATCTTTTGCGTAGTTTTACATCTAGCATCGTAACTAAAATTATTAAAAAAAGGAAGCATTTCACCCTGACATAACCTAGTAAATTATTTTAAAACATCATAAGATAAATACATCGAGCGTTAACGTAGTCACTGGCCTTTCATTTGTTATCTTTGATAAAGGATTACTCAGTATTCATGCACAGGTGATGCTGGTGAGCAAAGTTTCAAGTTCACCGGAAAATGATCTTCATACACTAATTAAGGCAAATCCAGTGAGAAAGATCCAAGATCATATGAAAGTAAGTGAATATATTTAGAAAGGTTAGTTCTCCGTCGTAGACCTCCAGTCACAAATGATGCAGAAAGTCTTATTTGTCCCTCTTTCTTAAGTGCATTTGTTGCGAACACCAGTTGTATAGATCAATTGGTTTTGCTGCACGAGGTGCGTTTCATCGTATTCTCTACTTCTTTTCCTTGATTATGGGTTTCAATGCATCGATTGAAAAGTGAACGTGGAAAACCGTGGCTTTAATTAAAAGACAGAAAGTGGTTAGTTTATTCGTAAACTTTGGAGGGAAACCACAATGATTGGTGTGTTCTCAAGTTGTGTCAAGGATATAATTAATTCTACGGGCGTTAACAGCAATATGGCTTACACCCGTCCCGGCCAATCATGGAGTACAACCTACGTCATGACTGCACTCACAAGGATAAGTACACTAGTGAAAGTCGAAGCTTCATAAATCAAGTTAACGGGTTTTGTCCTAACTATTTATATTGATCACCTAAACGTAGGATGACCTCTAAAAGTGAACAAAAATGGCTAAAATTTTGAAGTTCCTATGTCTCACTAAATCACTTTATATGGTTGACATCGGAGAGATTTTCATTATCATTAAATTCACAGCTGGCTCAGTTTTAGTCAGTGAAGAGTTTCTAGGTTTAGTGCTACTGCCTGCAACGCTAAACAGTCCGACACGTTTATGCTTTCATTTTGTCGGTAATCATTTTTTTTTATTATTTATTTATTTATTTATTTACTGATGGTTCTAAGAATGTGACTGGCTGACATACGTGTTCCGTTTAGTAGGTACTCTAGCAAATGATTAGCTATCCCCGTCTGGTTGCTAATTACTTCGTGATTATCTTCAGAACTACTGCTTGCAATTGTGCCATAGCTTGCTTACGTATTAAAGTTGCTTTACAAAGTACTTTTCAACCTTTGTCATTGCCAAAAATAAATAATTTGTAACTCAAAACACATGATCTAATTATTGGTTCTCCAACAATGGATTTTTTTTTTTAATTGTAGGATATTTTCTTATAAACAAGGTACAACTGATGACATTAACAAGGGAAGTGTTTCAGTTCGAACAGGAATGTTTTGACAAAACTTTGTATATATATATATATATTTGTACCCCAATACTGATAAGGCCTGCAAAGTAATTCGACCGTGTACGGCTGAGTTTCTCCGCTGGAGAGCGTTAAAATTTTGAAGCAAGAGAAAACCTGGACAGCCGCTGCATCGGCTACCGCAGTTTCTGTTCGAACAGACATGTATTACTCAAATTATATACTTGAAAATAATATGTGACAGTGCAGACAAAAACTGCAAAGCCACTCTACCGTGTAACAAATAGTTTGGCAGATATAGGCCAGTATTTGTCTTCACGAATGTAAGTGAGGATTTTCTACAAATTGAGTAAACCAAGAGGGACAATCATAATAGTCACACAGAGGAAAAGACACGCCAGGGCAACCTTCAAATTCAAAAGCACACTCCATGCAAGGTTTCTGAATAAGAGGAAATGTTGCGTTGTAAAACACACAAGAAAACAGCTCGCACGCGTGACGTAGGCACTGCCGTCTGCGCGCTAGGACGAGATGCCTGGCTATGCAAGATTTTTTTATCAGATCAGCGCGCAGGGCTGGGCAGCCATTTTGGCAACTTCCGGAGCACACTTG
>JAGDQP010001493.1:0-25249 GCA_022664845.1 Lepisma saccharinum
TATAAGATGTTTTATGAATGTTTGTTATAATGGATATTGTAAGAAAATACAGTGATGCCAGAATATAAGAAAATAATAATAAAAATGATTGAGAATGTATATTGTGGCAACATTTGGAAATATTGGAGGAAGTAATCAAACTTGCTAGGGAAATTTACGTTCTTTATCTGCAAAAAAATAAAAATTGCAAAGAAAATGGCCGCCAGTTTGGTTATAAGTCGTTTCATTTTCCTGAAAACTGTTATAAATTGCGAATTCTTAATAATATTATGGTCTAAAACTAATTTTATTTTATGGAGAACATCGCTATAAATTTTATCTAGATCCTAAAGAATAAAAAAATTGTCCCGATGTATCAAAGGGGTGCACGTGCAGTCGCCCTAGCTTTCTTACTAAAAGGGAATCCTGAAAAACTTCAAACAGGATGATCGACATGAATAGGGTTCGAATCTGCACTGTACGAAAAATAAACTTGGTTGCATGCCCACCAGAAATATAATCCTAAAATTATCGACACTTGAACAGATTTTTAAAAAAGATAAATATACCGCTGCGTTAAGCGGTGGAAACATCGTTAAAGTAACTTTTACGCTGAAGACATGGTTTTACGGCGACAGCACTGGCAACATGTTCACCTTAAGATCAGTTAGTTTATTTTTACAGTGTGAAATAAACCACCTTTTCCACTAGACCTCGAAGATTGTCTTTCATTTTCTACATTCGCGTGGCTTCCTCCAACGCCAGATATGAATTTCAAAGTGCTTTACTCATTTTTAGCTGGAAAGGATCAATGATTGTAACCACAACGCCTGTTTTAGCTAGAAGCAAAGAACTTAATGCTCTGACGTACAAAAGTTATTAATTAAATGACAAAGTAAATCTAACAAACCAAGCAAAAGATCCATGAAATACGTCTTTTTTTTCTGAAAGTTCAAAGAGAGGTTCGAGTAAATTCACAACGACGATTAAATCGTACAAATTAGCACGTTCCCTTGCTACCAATTGGAACACTATAAGAAGATTACTTGATAATTCTACAAAAGTAGTGTTAGCAAGGTTTAATTATTATAAGAGCATTTTCTTCTTAATTTCTTCAAAAGAACTGATAAGAGAATCATGATATTGTTACTATTATATGGCAAAGATTTTCCCCCCTTTTGAGAAGGATTAAAGTTTGGAACGATGGAACTTTGTAAGCTCAAGACAAAAGAAAAATAATGTATCGGTTTGAATGAAATATTGTACAATCTATCACCATGGTAACTTGAAACCGTTTCCTAATTACTAGAAGGAAATGACTGAGTTATATTAAAGGTTTATTACATCTAAACTCTTACGTTTAAGTGTTTTGCTGTGTTTCTTGTGTTCTTCAGTTCTAAATCTTTAGTTTACTGAAAGAAATGTGATGTTGAATTCCCTAAGGTATGGTTTGGAACAACCAACATAAAATTTCTATTCGTTTATACTTATTGGCTTTAATGCGATCTTGTGGCTACAATGGCTCTGTTCTTCAGACTCAGTTTTCCTCTAGTTTCTTTTAATCTCACTTCTTATGGTCTTTAGGTGTCTGAAGCTCCTGTCGGAATAGAGTAGAAGAAAGGATGTTTGAAGGGAGTCAGCTAGGATCTCATTTCAAGTGGCATTAGGCATGTGTTTCTAAGGGGAAATCAGCCACTGGGGTCGCTCTTCAGACGTTCCGAATGCCAAGTTAACACTCTACTAACTGAGCAACAGCCCCTCGGTATTTTCTTCTAGTCATACCATCAAACTGTCTGATGCTACCTTAAATGCGGTCAAGTGTCGTTACCCTCAACATACTTCTTCTATGAACAGAAATAGATATAACAATCATTTGAAATTTTTTAAAAGCAAATGTTTACATAATTGCTACTGGGTGCAATTGAAAACTAGGTAAACAATTGAAGATTTGGGAACACAGTGTTCGCGCAGCTCTGACGCAGCTACAGGAAAGAGAGAGTTTTGTAAACTGAATAAATTGTGCACATCCAAGTAGAGCATTAGCTGAAGAAGATAATTTTATTGTCATCTTCAGCAATCAGGATAAAAAGCGATTAAGCTGTCTACCAAAACCAATTGCACGAGAGAGACACAGGAGCCTGGATGAACACGAACGAAGGATTGCTTGTGCAACAAAGGTTGATTCCCTCATTAGTCTGAGGTAAACATTGTTAATAAATACACGTCAATTAAAAAAGCTACAATAGGCTGAATTTAAAAAATGCAACACCAATGAGAGAAGATAGCAGCTCCAAATTTGACAGATACAAGTAGTAAATGATTGAACTTATCACTCTTCGCGATTCGTGACAACGTGGCAACAGCGGAATAAAACTGTCGAAGGTCAGTAGCGTGTGGTAACACCATGGTCTTTCAGAACGGCTGCAACACGGCGAGTCATAGAGACGATGATCTCTTGAATGTCTTCCTGGGGTATGGCGTCTTCGACACGATGTCACAGCTCATCAACTCTAGCTGAGGGAGGTTGCTGGCTTGAGAAGCATTGTGCAATAATGGACCATACGTGTTCAATTGCAGAGAGATCAGGTGAACGGGTCGACCAAGGAAGCAGGATAACATTATATCCAGCCAGGAAGGCTAGGGCACCGCGTGTCACATGCGGGGGCGCATTGTCCTTCTGGAATGTACTTCCCGGCAGGGCCTGCACTAAAGGGACCACAAGCGGGTCCAACACATTGTCGATGTACCATTGGCAGGTCACATGTCCGTCAATGCGTAGGAAACACAACGGGAATGGAATCCAATGGCACCGCACACTGTAACACTCCGTGCCAGACCGAAGTGGGGATGCAAAACGAAGGCGTCGGTCGCCCAGCCTAGTGTCACGCACAGATGAAACCGGGTAACTAAAAGTGACCTGGTTATCCGCTCTAACCCGAACACAGGAGTCCAGGTAACCCGGTCGGAAACTTGACCCAAATTACCCGATTGACCTGGTTCGAAACTTGACCCAATTGACCTGATCCGAAACTTGACTCGAATAACCTAATTTATCCGGTGATACGATTGACTTGGTCATGACCCAAATTACTCGAAACCGATATTGACCGATATCACGAGATTCAATTAACTCGGCGACTCCATGATCCAATCTTAACCCAACTGACCCAGTGGCAATAATTTGACCCAGTGACTTGTCTTGTTCCTTTGGTTAGAATCAATCAATATTATAATAGTAGATTTCTTGAAAATGAACTATGTATGGGAACTTCATGTTTGAGACTTTCAAATGATTTTAATGGTTTTATCCTGCTTAATACTTCAAACGCAAAATTCTTTCAAAATAGTCTCTTCGAGGAAGTATTTTTACACCACAGGTGGCATTATTGTTCTTTCTATTGATATGAGACTATTTCTATCCTTAGAAATTTATTGGAGTCGTATTTTCTGTACACTGGGGAGTAACACTGCTGCTCCCGGTAACCGCAGATGGAAAGACTGTTCAAACGCAACGGTGTATAATAAAGATGAAATCTGTGCTTCGCCTTCCGGGTTACCGGGTCAGACCGGGCCCGAAGCATCGCCCGGTGATCCGGCCAAAAAGGAACCCGAATGAACCGTTTGATCCAGTGACCCCTTTCAGTTCTCGTGCCACTGTACCGCCAGATACGGAATCGGCCATCATGATGCTGCGGACAGAAGCGGGATTCGTCTGGAAAAAGAATGACCTACCATTCAGCTCTCCATGCTCTACATTCACGGCACTATTGTAGTGCCTCATACCTATGCTGTGCAGTCAGCGGAAGACGCAGCAATGGGTGGCGTTAAAGTTTTCCTCGCTCTGCCAGACGATGTAGAACTGTTCGTGGGAACACTGACGTTATGCAATATCAGCCAGTGCGTGCATCACTTGCGTCAGTTTTGGATGTGACTGTTCGATCGACCAAAGCTACAAGCACAAGCCGTCTGTCTTCGCGGCCTATTCTATGCTGCGGTCGTTGGGATCCGGCACGTCGTCTCGCTGTGGACACAGTTCGTCCAATACCAGCACCGATGTCGTGGAAGGATCAAAGCCGCGATCAAAGGTGGAAACATTCTGACAGGGCTGCCGCATGCGACGACGAGGCATCTTTCGTCTATATGTACACACTCACAATCGTCTACCACTGCACTGTGGCCTGCCTCCGATTGCTGTTCCTAGGTTGCATACTCGGCGTCTTTGATGCGCTACTGAGCTGTCGTGTGAATCAGTTTATCTCTTTCCATTCTGTACATATTCTGCAAATTTCACATCAATCCGATGTATCCTTCTTGGTGTTGCATTTTTGATGGCAAGCAATGTAATATACAAATATGTTTTGAAACAAAAACACTCGTTTGTTAAAAATACACTAAATTGGAGAAAAAAGGATTTTGTTATACACTTATATTCAGGCAAACGTAGTTCTGCCAACATTACAGAATTTTGGAAAACTCACTTCTAGCCCCGAACTTATTTATCAATTTTTCATAACTCCAATGTTCTGTCAGTTTTGGCAAGCGGTGGATCAATGCTAAAGCCCTTACCTCTGGTGTTTGGGGTCGTCGGTTTGGTTCCTGCTCGTGCCGTGTGAGCTTCGTGGTTGACAAATTCCGTGTGTAAGAGTTTTCTCGGTGTTATAACGTTTCTACCTACTTTCTTCATTTTATCACTAACCCCATCATCATTTATGCGGCTTGAGCTAAAGTTGCCTTAAAAATTAATTTCAAATTCAAATTTTCTGTTTGGTTGGTTCAAATCTTGTTACTCAATTTTAAGCCATTTCCATTACTCTATCGACTTAAAACACAGTAGGTGTACCTAGTTCCGATAACAATACAAAAGTTTTGAAAATTCACTTTTCAACTCACTCAATCCATACCCCCGTAGGAGGTAGGACAATCATCCCCATTATCTTTAACTCGGTTGTACTACTCCAATCATTCTGAAACTTTGCAGACGCAAGTATATCTGTTGAAGAAACAAAATTCTGAAAAATAATTCATCATCCCACACTCAAGTATTTGTGGGGTTCACCTATTCTTCCAAAACATAAACACTAAAAAATAAACAACCTAAGCGTGAGAAGCCTAAGGCTTTCAAGGAAATTAAATCAAATCAAACTTAGAAGTAAAAAGTTAAAATATATGAAAACAATTTTTAATTTAAACTATTTTATTTACTTTGATCAATAATCCACTAAAAATAAAAAGTAATTATTTCTTTTGTTACGTCTAATAAAACCGTGGGACGCCCATAAATAAATTAATTTAATTATACTTATCGTGGGATGCCTAAAAATAAATTAATTCAGATATTATTCTTTAATGTCTGATTGAATAAATTTATTTATGTGTATCTCAAGATTTCAGTGACATTTATATCGTCTGTTTTTAATTGAAACATAATAAGTAAAAAAAAATGCAATTCTAAGTTAATATGATTTTCTAGACTAAAGGTGTTTTCTTTCGATTAGTGAAAAGCAATAACGTTGAGCGTCAATAAATGCGTGTTTATTAACAATTTGGGGAATAAACTAATGCACGTACTTTTTTTTTATTTTTTATTGTTAATGGTTGTCATAGCAATACATACGTATCGTCGTCAAAATAATCTTGTATACTTGATACATAGATAAATGGTGTGAATTAAAATATAATCATTATTTTTCCGGTATTGTCTTTAGTTTGCAAAATTACAATTCCGTTTTCTCAAAACTATGTTCTTTGACATATTGTGTTTCACTTATAAACCGACGACATAATACAATTTTATTTGTAACTTTTTAGTCTATTATTGATCAAAGTATATAGAATGATCGTTGCATTGAGAACGAATTACGGAACTTCATCGGTAAAGCATAGACGTGAAAGTGAAACGGTATTGATATGTTTTGTCAACAGCAAAATTATGAAATTTATGGATATGCAGGTAAAACTAGATAAGAAGACAATATGATTGCATCATTTCACGTCATATTTCACTTCCTGGGGTAAAGTTAATTCACAAAATTTGTTTTCTAGCAGAACGTTGATCCCATAATCACTACAACGCCATATACAGGCTATGCAGGAAAGAATTAGCAATATAGATCATTGAAGTTAATAATCTTGTCACCAACAATTAATTAACTATGTCCCATTGAACTTTTATGACAGAACAAACACAGAAACAAAAGACAAACGACTACAAACAGTGTGGACGAACTATGATAAAGTATTTCGGAGACCTGGCAAGCTATATCAATAGAGATCTTGCTACAAAAATGCCACGAACGAATACAGTCATCATCAAAGCAAGAGGAGATTGTAACAGCCTAGTTGCTGTTCCATTTTTATTTTTATTTTCTCCCCTTTTATTTTTCTTAGTCTCCGTTTTGTTTTCTTTCAGTGTGTTCTCTTTAGCTCATTCTCTTTGGTTGGTTTTAGACTCTTTGAGCGTGTTCCGCTTGGATTTTGCTTTGGATTTTTATCGTTATCCATTCAGGTTTTCGTTAGTCACGCAGCAATGACTTGGATCTAACGCTTGTTTTTGATTGGCCCTAGTCAATGCTTCGTGACTTGTTTTTTGCTGATTGGTGTGAATCAGCCTAAGGTAGATGTAAATACTAAATTTAACATCATTTTCGATTTCGTCTGATTTCATCTATTCCGATGCAATATATTATTCATATTAAGAAGAATTAAACCGATACAAGTGCTAACAGGACTTTTCAGCATCATCATTTCGAAATTTTCACCGTGTTAAATTTTAATATTTTGGTTTTGAGATTATTTATCGAGATGTACAATATGTTCTAAATTTCAGTATGGGGCCGCTATTGACCGAATTCTTGCATTATAAATATCGGTTCGTTGGATTTCAATAATCATATGCCAATTTCTCGTCTCCAGTTTTTCCATATCTATTCGAAATTCCCGGTTAGCCATGTTTGACAGCTACCGCATATTTTCCATACTTGATCAAATTAGCAACATGTCTGCTCGACTATCTTTGCGTACCGTTTTTATGTTAATAGTAAATTTTAATTTATTCGACATGGTTCGATAAATTTTGGTTTCAACTCCAGCCACTATTCTCTAATGAAAAAGTCATATTTTATAACAATATTTTGTATTTTCAAAATTTAATCAGAACGTCTTTTGTATAACGTAGTAATCGTACAGTGTTTGGTAATATTTATAATGTGCAGTGAGTTATTTAATGTTTAACTTGATATCTATTGGAAATTAGCTATGAATCGTTACGTGAAGTTGACAGCAATTGATACTATATTATTTATGTGTTTCGGTAAACCTATCGTTTTAAGTAATGTGATTTTTAATTAGATTAGATCGGTTCATAAATCAGTAGACCAGTGGTAGGATTCTTTCGCCAGCTGAGAAGTGATGACTTGGGAAAGGAACTATATATTGAATTTCTGGTTATTTCTGCATTGAAATATGAAGTGACTCCAGCATGTGATTTGTGTGAATAAATATTATTTGCGTTTTGCGTTATGACACTACGTTTGGATTGAGTTGCGACCGTCATTCGTTGTGTTCGCTCGTCTTTATTTCAGGAATTGCGATTCCGGACTACAGGTGTGGGCCCTAATAAGGTAAAGGTAAGACATGGTCTTTTGCCACCCTGTAGACTTCGAAGTGAGTAAAGACACCGTATGAGTCACATATGAGTCGTTTTGCGTATGATCGTTTGAGATTATTTCCCAAGTAAAGATTTGCGTTTTTTTTCTTTCTTAATCTGTCGCTAATCTGAACCAGCTGGTACTTCGGAGTATGAACTGACGATCTAATTAAAAGATTGGAGGTGTCGCCTTACCGGTATTTCCTCCCTCGATCTAAATTATTTTTTTTACAGTGATCACAAGGATCTGGAATCCTCTTTCCCAGATATTCTTAAATCTGGAAGGCATTTCTGCGCCGCTCGTCTGGGGTGTAGAAAATGTTTGGAGCTAGAGGTTAAGTTAGATGCGTTGCGTGGGTACTCTAGGCTCCTGGCGACCCTATTTGTCTGTGTGATCCACTTTTGGGATCATTATGTTGGGGTGCGTTTATAAGATCTACTGGTTAACAGAAAATATTACATAGCAAATATTTTTAGATGTAGAGTTCTCAGTTCGCTAACTTTAGTTACAATAAAAACTGTTTGCAATGAGAAAAAATAATGATTTTATGTTCAGGTGAACTTGGTTATTACCTGAATTTGACTAAAAGTTAATCCTTGTCGTATATAGATATGTAGTTGAGAAAAATACAGGTTGAAGAGGAACAGAGTTTATTGAGAATATAAGAAAGTGTGTCTCTTAGACTTGGGAGAATATGGAAACCGTAAGACTGGCAGATGAGGAAGATTCAATAAGCTACGAAGGAATGTGTGTTTTCATTACAACAGAAAATGGAAGAATGATTACTTTTACAACAGTTTTGAGTTTATATGGTATTATATTCTTCGCGTTACAGAAAACATAATTTGTCTCATTTATTGTATGGCTAGCTATCCTATAAAATTGGATTACTATATATTTTTTATCAATTTTTTTATTCATTTATTTCATCATATTACCCTTATCGCACAATGCTCTTACATTATCGTTAGCATATCTCATTATGTTTCGTATTACAATTTTGTTTGATGTGTAGTTTTACATATAAGTGAAGCCAACAAGTATAAATTTTGTAATAATCCAATAAAAACGTCTTATATTATCTTAAATAAGAAATTATATCCAACCACAAGTCCATTCTAACTTCTTCTTCCTTTCAGATATTTGAAATTTCGCCAAAAGACTTGAAAAAAAACACACGAAATTATGTAAAACATTCCGAACTTGCGGAACTTAATTTGGCATTTATTCAAAATAAGATTTCCTTTAGCAGAAATGGGGGGAAAAAATATACAGAAAACTGTTTAGATTCACGATGCAAACGAGTAAGAATAAGAACGGGTGATTATATAAAAGTCTTAGAAACTTCTGCAGATGGTAATTTTATATCAAAAGAGATTGTAGCGTACAACACTGAAAACCCATTGCATAAGCGATTCCCTACTGTAGGGATATCTTTTATAGTCATGATATTTGATTGTAAAAATGTTACAATATAATTACTTCATAGGAAAATGTTTTGCTCCCTGCCACACAATTTTCATAATACAAATAAATTTACAAAATAACTCTGTTTTTGCCATGTAAATAGACCTACAATCTAAGGTGTTGCGCACTGCATTTTATTTTTTCACTAACCACAGTACATGTATCGTTAAGTCCCAAAACTATATAGAAATTTGACAAGACTAGGTATCAAATGAAAAATAATATTTACATTATCAAGGACATCTATCATCTTTCGTTTCATCATGTCGTATTTCTGAATTTGAATTTCTTTTGTGGCATTTAGGCATCTAAGTCTCAGGAGGTGCCGTCCCGGCATTTGTCTGGTGTGACTGAGGAAAATTCATGGGAAACTTCAGTCAGGATAGTCGGCCGCTGGAATCGAACCCATGACCTCCCAAATGCTACGCCAACGCTCTACCACTGAGCTATGGCGGCTTGGTTAGAATTTCTTCATTGTAATTATAATTGAGGAGTGCTTTCACAAACCTCAATATATATACGAAAATGTTAGTAGATTTTTTTGCTTTTACATTTAAATGTTTATTTAAACAACTAATCTATCTGAATTAATCTATAATACAAAATCATTTGTAAGCCTACAATAACACATAGTTATAAATGTTGATCAAATATTTTAAATACAGAATGCACTAATGAAATTATACAATTCTTCACAACTTGATATTTTTAAGATCATTCCCCTTTATATGAAATTCTTACTTAATATAATTTATAAATAAAAACATTTAAAAAAAGTAAGGACTATTTTCATATCTAAGTACTTTAAATGTTTTATAGTTTTCGCGAATATTCATGTTCGGAAATAAACTTACGACTAATTTATTTTCTAGTCTAATCACTATGGGAACAAGTTTACAGAAAACCTAAGTAACAAAATTCAGAAAATGCAGACTTTTTTTTTGTAAACACATACGTACTTGTACTCTATATTTAAAACTTAATAAGACTTTAACTATTTCAAGTACGAAAAAATCGCATGTTTGTTGTATGTTGGACAATATTTGAATTGAAATCAAAGCAAAATACTTATGCAAATTATTACAGCAGAGAAAAATTGGCTTTAAACAGCAGAGAACGTGGTAAAGCTTTGGAACGAGTTGGTGACTGATATTGTGACCTCCTGTAATATTGTACAATTGAAATGTAAACTTTAGAATTATTTCTTACTACAGCAGAGTCAAAGCAATAATACTACTGGCAAAGTGTAATTTAGATAATATTAGAAGATTCTAATTTTATTTTTCTAGTCTTCTTTTGTTTTGTATACTTGTTCTTGGTTATGTTATATTTGTATTCGTATATTAGGTGTACACCATGATAGTATGTGACTACGATCGGGCGGTTGGGGGCTCAAATCCCAGCTAAGAACACTGCAAACTTTTCTCGCAGCTTTCCTATGCCTGGCGATCTGAGGTGCATTCAGCCACCTATCAAATTGAGTACCAAAGTGTTATTGGTATTCCTGGACAACTTGGGAGCTAAAGACGGTCTAGCTTGGGATTGACCACCCCACCTCTGTTCGTGCCATATAGGTCGTGAATATGTGGATCGCTGCCTCCACCACATCTCCCATGCACCATTTACAGCATGTGCGTTTTGCACAGACATAACTTTACCATGATAGTAATGAGGAATACGTTCAGTCACTGTATTTATTACTTTGACTACAGTTAATTTGTTCCATTTAGTATGTTTTTCAGCAAGCGTTTATACTTTACGTAATCATTTAGTTTTCACAGAATTTATGTATGCAATTTTACTGATACCGGTTAAGTGGTAGAACACCGTTAGCTAAATCTCGCCCACGTTACTAAAGCATGTTTGGATTGAATTGAATTGACTTCCACCTCGTTACAGTATGATATCCTATGATTCAAAAAGCCAAAATAAATTGTTTTCTTAAAATAATAAAGTAACAACAATACAGTTGCCAAACAAGTATTACGAGGTATCCGAACATGTAATTATTGCTACTAAAAGAATAAATAAAATATTTCAGACCTTTACAATCTGCTGGATTTATATATCACTGGTTCTTACACAGAACGATATTGATTTTCAAATTTAAGAACTTCTACAAAAATAATCTGTTCCTCTAAGCAAACAATATGTACTTTTTAGGTAGATTTCGAAGAAAATATACCTATTGAGATCGGTACGATATGAAAGTGTATATTTATATATATATATATATAATATATATATAATATACGCTAGCGGCCATAATTTTGAAGATATTTGAATCAAACTTTTATATGCTGTTTCTAGGCTTAATAGCTCGGTTAAGTTCGTTAATGAGCAAAATAGGTCGCCATCTTCCATCCAAAATGGCCGCCGAACCCATTGTTGTATACAATACACAGCCTAAACCGCTGGGGCTATTGAAATCAAATTTGGCATAAAGGTACAACATCACTTTTTGATTATGAAAATGTTACCTAATGAGTTCAAAGACGCCATCTTGGATCCAAAATGGCGGACCTAAAAATCCATTTTCCACACCGTTTGAGCTAGAGATACGAAATTTAGCATAAAGGTGCATTATGACGAGTAGCTTAGGGAAATATCACAACATTTGGGAAAAGTCGCCATCTTGGATCCAAAATGACCGCCCAAAATCCCATTTTGCACACCGTTTGAGCTGGATAAATGAAACTTTACTTGAAGTTGTACTATCACAAGTAGGTCACGACAAAATAAGAAAACTTTCAAAAAGTCGTCAACTTGGATCCAAAATGGCCCCCAGAAAAACCCAATTTCCAAATCATTGAAGGTAGAGAAACGAAATATTCAATGAAGGTGTATGACCAAGAGTAGGTTACAATAAATGGGGCAAATCTTCCCTTTGGGGGCGCAGCCAACCGTGGGAGGGTGAAGATGTACTCCGTGGTGTTGTAGTGCTGCAGGGAGATTTTGGTTAAGATAAAGGAGGCGCATCCTCTCAAAAGCACTGAAGTTGGGGGGCGAGCCCCGGCTCCCAGCGAAACTTCGAAATCTACCTCAGTCTGTAGGCCTACCGAAAGGGATTTTTATCTGTTATATACAGCAAATCACCCGTTAATGGATTTCAGTATCTGAACTTCTTAAGGTTAATATAAAGCCAAGATCTCCAACAAAAGACGGCAGCACTACTTACGATATGTATATTGTATTTTTATCGGTACACGAAATTTCAATGCTACTCCTACAAATTCAAGCCTAGAGAGTTCAAACTTTCAGGGAAGAAAGTTCTTAAGCAATTCAAGAGTTCTATCCGTGCCAATTGTTTTATTTTCTTTCTTGTACATTTTTGAAAGAGCTTCATTATTATAGGTTTGGATATCCATAACAACAATGAAGCGATTTCAACAAAGAAAAAGAAAGCAAATAAAATATCGGCAAGGATAGAACTCTTGGATTGGTTAAGAACCTTCTTCCCTGAAAGTTAGAACTCTCTTGACTTCAATTTGTAGGAGCAACATTGAAATTTCGTGCAACGATAAAAATACATTAGACATACGGAGATAGTGCTACCATCTTTTGTGGGAGATCTTTGCTTTACATTAACCTTAATGAAATATAGCTTTGTTGTGTTCCGTCCGGTAACAGGTGCAATTGTAAGGTAAACTGATTGTGGTTTACTGTTATGTTCTATCGGATGAAGATGATGTTCTAAAAAAAAAATGAAGTATATTTTAAAATGTATCGTTAACCACTATCTTGAATGTGTCCTCACAATTTTCATTACGACGTCAAGCAAAATCACTCATGAAATAGAGTCACAGGAATGAGTCAACGTACCTTGTCTTTAATCTTCAGATGAAAATCTACTATCATTTTATGGTATCACTTACCATTTTCCTCCCTTAATAATGGTTATCAAAGTATAACTTCTATATTTCTGCTTCGTAAAATCAAGATGTAAGTATAAGGCATTTCTTAACTATTTAGAGTACAAAAAACAACTATGACTATTCCATCAAATACAATTAAATAACTACAATTAAATAGCATTTTCTTTTGAATTACTGGTTGTATAACCCACGTTATGTCACGCTAAGTCACGTTATGTCACCCCCTTTTAACAAACGAGTTAGAAGCACTCACAATCTGGAAGAAAAGCAAAATTAATAGTCTTAGAGTGAAACGAAAATCAAGTCTGATTAAGATGTATATCTCTCTCCACGAAGTAAAGCATAATAAATTAAAGAATTTTAAAGAAAGAATCGTTTATTATTATATCAGAAACATCTTTGAATATCTCATCCTCTTAAACATTTTTCATTGCTTCACTTTCAATTCATTCTATGTATCTGTCTATCATAAAAAAAAGGTCATAAAATTATCAGATCACTAACGAGATTAAGCCTTTACAGACGTGACGGAAAGGAAGAAACCAAGTGAAATGAGGACTAGCTTTTCTTTATAGAATACAACAACTTTCATAATACTTTCTAATAATATATATATTAAAGTTCTAATAAATTATTCAAATAACAATTATAATACACAGCTCTTTTTCTACGAAATGTCGTTGGCAGTTACCGTCCTCTCATTTATTTTTTATTTAACATCATAATTCATCTTTCTACAACTTTCTTTTGTCTCCCGTCTCACGCATTAAGCTCCAACGTCTTAAAATGAAGACTTACAAATTTCAATTAATCATATCTTCTTATTGAAGTGACATCTAAACGTAACAGTTAACATGGTGAAAGTGATTTATCACGATATATTTTGTTAGGCTTTAGTTGAACAGTTGTACTCACACACACACTTCTTTCAAATTCAATAAAATTGTTGGTGGTAGTGGAAGTTTTGTTTGATTATGATTCTGAGAATGAAATGAACGTCCTTTTTTTTCACAAGTAAGGGATTTTGCGCAGTAAGAAATAACTTTTGTTGTCATAAGTATTAAGTAACACAATGCAAACTTACAACAAGCTTGAAATATTGGTAGAAATGGGTCTGGACCCCACAAAATTCATATCTTTTTTTTGTAAAATTCATATAATTTTGCCTATGTTTTTTAAAGTGAGTTTTTGGTGTGGTCCAGACCTCTTTAATACGTCTCTGGTGAGGCGTACTGCGGTGTGGGAGGTGACGCTACAATTTGGTGGTGTTTTATTTCAGGACAAAAGTGAAGCAAAAGTGACTTCTATTAACTGAATCATAACAAGTACACTTTTTGTACATTCAGTTCCAATATTCCAGTCCCTATCTCGGTACCTTGCACTTAATATGGGCATGCATGTATTGACCGTCTTATTGACGGTCTTCTTGTAAAAAATGATGTGGAAAAGAAATAAAGGGGAACATATTAATGGCGAAAGAACATTCACTAAGGAGAAGACTCTTACGTGGAGCGATGTACAAATAGGTGAGGAAAATATTCACTCATTGGTTGTGTAAAGTATTACGTTACGCGAAGTCGAAACAGTACTCTACGAAAAAAAAAGAAGAGAAATATGTAAGCGTTGGAAATATGAACATGGAGAAAATGAAAAAGTCATCTCGACATAGAAGAGGCAGAATGAGGAAGTGCTTAAGAGAGTACGAATAATATTGAAGGTAATTAAAACGAGAAACTGTTGAGGACATTGGTTGTGCTAAAATTGTCTATTGAACCTTGAAATTGAAGGAATGCTTAAGGCAAATAGAGAAAGAGAAAAATAGACGAATCCAATTACTTGAAAGTATTAAGGAAAATAAATATTACCCTAAAACGAAAAGGAAAGCGCAAGCTCGGGATGGAGTGAATCTAACGTACCTAGAAGGAAGGACCTGTCGTTTTCGGTAGAGTATTAATAATGATGAGTATCAATAATAATAGTAGTGATGATTTGTATAGCTAAGTACCATTAGAAGTGATAGAAGGATTATTGTTATTATTATTGGATACGTGCAAATGTTCTACTCTATTTGTGGTGCTCATGTAGAAGTGCGAACAACACAAAATGAAATTCGCCTACAACTATGCATAATCTCCATCGCAGCAGATGACCTGTTGGCGTCTTCTTGGTAGAAGATGAACCTCACGATAATAAAAGTTCTGAAATTTGGAGCCGAACGAATGTTGTACCACTGTTTTTTCAGCCTTCACATCATCAAAGAATTTCCGAACGTCCTTGCCTGCTTCTGTCTTCGTCCGTGAGTTTTTGAAATCACCGACGACATGTGATATCGTCAATTGCATCTTTGTTTGATATATTGCAGAAGGTTGCGACCGCATTACTGCCTTTATCGATCTATATTTCACCGACAGGATATTTCACTTGTCTGCTCCTCCACAATCACTGTCTGTGGTTGGGGCTGCTCTAATATTTCCCGGATTTTGTGGGTACCGATTCATGAACAGGTAGCGCCATCTGGGGAGTCAGTACTCCGATAACCTCTGACGTGTCAAAATCAGTCGAAGATTTGCACTTCCCCAATATTATTATTATTACCACATTCTTTCATTGCCCTGACTCCTGAACAATAAAAAGTTGTAAAGTAAATTTTCTAATGACTGGGCACTTTTTGTGTACTAATACACTTGGTTACGTCACTCCATGTACTTTTGAAATATTCTGACTAAAAGCATATAATATAAAACATAGCAAGTATTAATTCAAAGATGACATCATCATACTTCAACAGAATTATCAACGTTGGTCAAAATTCAAAAGTGAATAAAATTGTCACACTTTAAAAAAATACTGTCAATTTTTTTTTTTTCACTGACAACTATTATAGAAAGCACTGTTTAAAAATAAATTCTTCGATTCCGAAAGAACACAAAGCATCTTTCTATCATATCATAAAAATGGAGATTTTGCTCTCAAGTACATGGGTAAATGAACGCCCACTTGAAGCTCAAATGCAGTGGTAGAAAGCCAAGTTTAATATTCTGAGAACTCACACACACACACACACACACACACACCTAACATATAGACACATACATATGCTCAACATGGAATGATTTTCTGGCTTAAGGGAGAGTGAATTCACTCTCCTATTTTTATCCTTCTTTTTTTTTATTTTCTTCTCCATCGCATCGTTCGCTGAATGCAGATCTCTCACAAGAGTTAGAGAGAGAGAGAAGGAGAGGGAGGGGAAGACTCTGGGATGCTGCATTAATACAATATGCATGCTGGAGAAAAAGAGGGAGGCAGATTCATAGATAACCCAAGAGTGGTCTTGTAAGGGTAGTGCCTAGTTCACAGAAGTCAGTTCTTCCACATATGCATAATTTATCCTACCTTCTTTCTTGTCAGGTCTTCTTTTTTTTTTTCATCTATTGGACTTCCAACCAAAATTTTACATTTATTTCGAAAGTTGTTTCTCCATTCTTTCCGTCCGCATTCGTCCTTCTTCGCGTTATTTGTCTGGTTTCTATCATGTTCCATTTTCTTTAACTGTGTGACAGAAACGCGCTTCCGTACATACAGACATTACATGCGTATAGTGTTGTTTAGTGTGTGTGTGTTCAGCGCGCTATTGGTCTAATTTTAAGACAGGAACTGTGACAGGCAAATTTCCATAGATGTGAATGTGTGTATCCATTTATGTAGAGAGAAACTTGGAACTGTAGCTTTTTGCGTATTAATGAAATAGTCCCGGGGTCAAAGTTAATTTTCTCACTACGACTGGCTCGCACCGGGTGGCGTATGTTACACCTGAGTTACCCAAACGAAAAGACCTGAGGCAGGGCCAATCAGAGTATTGTGATTAGTTTACTCATCCAACTAGTAAGAAATGCTGCTCTACGGCTTCCTAAAACAGGTTGAACCCGAAAATGACTCTACTACAAAGTTTAGAACAAAAAATTGCGTTACAGGAACTGAAGCGTGGAAGATGTTTTCTACACTGGATATACACATACATTGTCATCAATTTGTTCAACGAATCGTAGCACAGTCCTTTTGAGTTTGAACTGCTGTCCAGAAATTCTCTTAAATGATGATTACGTCAAATATTCCCTCAGCCAACTTGTTCAGTGCTTCTTTTCAATTTCCATCTACTTCATCATCCATTTTTGGCAGGAACAGTAGAGTAAGACACACCACAAATTTATTGTTGAATTGGATATAATAACATATAATCTTTTAAAACAAGGTTGCATTTTAATAATATAAGTTAATAAGTTTCTAAATTAGGGAGCAAGAAATAATCGTTCTGTTAACGAGCCCTGTGAATAACAGTTATATTTTATTATATTTATAGATGTTCAAGACTACACATACCTAGCTATGGACTTCATATCCAGTATATAGTGTGATTCCAAGAGATGTGAACAAACTTGGAAAGGTAAAACCTGACATCAAAACAATTTTTGAAAAAAAAAAAGCTAATATGGATATATGCAAGAAAGTGCATAGGGTCCAAGCTAGAAGCTCCCGAAGACATGCAAAAATCAGCTATAGAAGGATGTGTTTGAATACCAAAAACTGTAGAGCTGGCGGTCAAGGGAATCGTCACAGAAACGAAGGATACTCTATTCAAAAATGCATATTGTACAAATGTGTAAGGAGTGCGCATGGGAATCCCTATAGAAAATAAGAGATTTTCGAAGATTTTAAGTAGGCAGGCTGGCAAGTAACAGGAATTAGTCGGAAGTCGATATATCATACAGATGCAAGGTCGCGAAGGAAACAACGCAATGTGAGCTTTTGCGTACCTCAACAGCAAATGAGAGTTGGCAGTTATTAAAGAAATATCTTCAATTCGGTGCAAAGTATAAGGAAAATCATTGGTCAGACCAAATGTGTTGGTGAACACTAGAACAAGGTTACAAGGCGTTTCATATTGTCAGGGACCTATTTGACGGTAATATTTCATATCTTGGACAATGTCTGCCTGTAACGCACTTTTGCTCGCTTGTGGAAAAAATAGAATGAAATATAACAATATGCACCAAGCTGCTGTCAACTGTTAAGGAAAATAGGGAAAACATACAGATGGATAGGTTCAAGAATGTATGATTACAAATATCGGGTACTGCTTCTAGACAGGACACGGAACGCGAACTCTAGATCTATTCTCGACATAACCTATGACCGGAGATACGTGCTTCACCAAAAATACTAGAGATTACGTAGAAAAGGAATGTAGCTGACTTACCTCTACTCGGGCCACAGTAGATACACGAACTATTTCCGATAAATTTTAACTCACGCCAGCACACGTCGCATTAGTGACTGATGCACACTTTCGAATGTTCCTACCTGTTCCTACTTAGCGTTGCAATCAACGTGTGTACGTTGCCCAGAATTCCTATACCAGGTAGCCTGGTGAGTAATCGAACAGGACCGTCCCGACCAATCCATTATCTGCCGTGGAAGCAGTGTTTGAATTTTCAGAGAAAGGAACACAGAAATGGACGAAATGTAATACACGCATCAACCATATATCTAGTCAAACTGACAATGGTATACCTTCGAGCTACAATGAGCTTTTCTAACCCTCTTACCTTTCAAATTAACATAAAATGTCTTTACGCAGTAATAGTAAGACTTCTTGGCCAATCGTCAAAGATGTATTGTGTATAGTTCATGGATAACAAGTGTTGGCAGCAATCGGACACTTGTATTACTTGATTGTTTTCTTCTGCAGTTGACAGCAGATTTGTATGTAGTAGTATTATGATTCATGTTTTATTTTATCTTCATGACATACAAGATAAGTTGTGTTTCAGGCAGACATGTCTGTGAAGTGGGACAGTACTGTCAAACACAGGACTATCCCTGATAATATCACACTTCCGGCAACTCTGGAAGAATTTTCGGAACGGAACGTCAAGTAATACACTTCGCAGCGTTCAAAACGTGCAACTAAACTTTTCATCTATGCAACGAATATTAGGATCTTCTTGTAATTCAAGTTATCTATTTTTATGCAATATTGGTATTTTCTCTCATGTGTCCAATTCCCACAAAAATAATGAATCCATAGATAGAAAGATAACATCGTTTCCAATCAACAGAAGACACTACAAAGATGACAATGTTGTCGATGAATTCAGGTACAAAGAAACTAGCTTCAGATTTCCAATCATCGATCTTGACCTCAAATTTGCTTGGTCATTATTAATTTGTTGACGCTACAAAATTCAGGATCTTTCTTGCCAAACTATCTTCTTCTAGTTGAAGCCTACATTTTTTTATTAACGATATTTTTATTCTAAATAAGCTTCTGCGAAATTTGGCATATCCCACTCGAGTTTGCACGGTTTATTTCAGCTTTATTTCCACTACTAATCGTAATGTGCGACTGTCAGTTACAACTTTTGTTTACGATATATTTGCACTATTCGCACTTCAGAACATTTATAGTCAGATTAACAACTTACATGTTAGTCACTTCAAACTTGGAACGCCTGTAAGCTTGGAAAGACGATCGATCATTGTTAAAACACAAATGGCTAAGACATGGACAAAATAAGTCATTAAAAAATTCCGGGTAACCTTAAATTTATAACTTATTTTGCTTGTTTCAAAATGTTTAATGTAAAACACCTTGCATTGTCTTTCTTTTAGAAAATAATACAGTAGAACGAACACTTCTTATTAAGAAATAACCTAATCGTGTTGTATGTTTGGTATCTTCAACATGCTTAAGATGCAACTCCAGCTATCAAGCTGTCACGAATGTACATTTACTTGATAAGAACTACATTCGTGCAGAATTCTTCCATGAGGAATTAATGAAATGTTCTACAAAACGCATGAGAGGTTTGTCTAGAAGAATTTCGAAGGTGAATGAACAAGAAAGGTATTTCCGTTTTGCATGCCTTAACATAGGAAAACCCCTTTATAGATATTGTTTTGCTATAGTGGCAAGCCAACATGAAACAGAAAGGAAGTAATCTCTTTTCTTTTGTTTTCAAGGGGCTTGATTTTACTACTTCCGGATTGCCTTACTTACTATTCTGCTTATATAGAATTATTCTGGATCGAAATAAGGATGATTATTTATAATCTGGCTATCAGCATGAAATTTGGTAAACGTGTCAAAAATAATATGAGGATCAAAAGACAGACGAATTTGCATTCGTTTATGTTCTTAATGCATATTCGACTTCACCAGAATAGGGTAGGGACAGGATGCGCGAAGAAATCGGCCAGGATCTAAGATGAAAGTATCATCCCGCCATTTGCCTGATGTAACTGAAGACAAACCCTGGGAAAATATTAATCAGGATGGTTACTGCTGGTATATAATCCAGAACCTCCTGAATGTGAAGATAATTGCTGTACAAACTGAGCTGCGGCCGTTATGCTAGATAAGAACAAACCGACGAGATACAAGCTTTGTTTGGAAATATAGTGCCCTCCGTCTTGGCATGAGATGACTAAAGGCCATAAATAAAATTCATTCCATCTTGGGAAATGGCGGCCGAAAACCAGTTTACTTGAATTATATCTAGAAAACGGTGAAAGATAACAAAAATTGTGTGGAGACATGTAAATTGTTGAAAAGTAAAATTGTTTGTCACTAGCGTTGCTTTTTAGCATAAAATAATAAAACCGCCATCTTGGTTTAAATGGCGGTATACTTTGTGTTTTGATGAAAGAACCTTGGACATAGTGAAAATTATATTTTAACTCATGAAATATGCGCGCGAAATTTGGACATTTTGCTTCTACTCACGAATTCTGAGTACTACTCACGAAATTATACCATTTCTATTCATTCATTCAGGAAAATAATGCCTAAACAAACGAAAAACTAAAATTCGTCTTCAAACACCTATCATCAGGTTGTAGTACAGAGAATATTAGAATGTAGTACACTTTATCCTCCGTTGATGGCAGCAATTTTGCAAGCATTGTTTACCATCTAGCGGAAAGATACGAACTACATTATCACAAAGGCGCTCATTGTGTACGTTTGACGGTATTTGCGGTGAAAACCTTTATAAAAACAACTGGAACACGTGAGATATCATGCCACTGCAAATCTCGCTATCGCATGGAGCAAAGCAAAGTTTCAAATGCAGCCTGGGAGACATTATTTCAAAGTATTCCTGTGTCCTGCTCAAAATAAAAAAAAAAGAATCTGAACATGACAAATTTGGAACTGGGTTCATCATATGCCTATGGAAATTGAACTGAATGATAAAGAAATTGATTCCTTCATAGTTGTACATTTGTTTATTAAAATTTTGATACTGGATTTTGTAAATGTGTAGGAACTATGTGAAAAAATGCATTTTATTTAGAGGTTTAGCTGCATATTAGTGCAAGGTTTATCTGTTAAGTTTTAAATCATTATTCAATATAATTATTTACTTTTAGCTATTCAATAAATGTACCTTTGTACTCACGAAATTTTACCTTGTACTCACGATTGTTTTTTACATTTTACTCACGAAATCAACTGCTAAGTTTAACCATCATTATTCACTAAATTCTACTGTTTCTACACATTATTCGAAAACTAAATTCAGAAAGGCGTTTAAAAATGGCCGAGTAATTTAATCAATCAGGGTCCGGTGCACACTAAATTTAATTGCTGGCACCTGTATCTTTTTATACATATTTATTTTGCAATATAAATCAATCAAGTCAAGACATTCATCAAAAATCAAAGTCGACTACTTGAATCCCAATCTGGTTGTGTTATTATTGTCAGGTTGAACTTGGAAAGAATTTCGAAACACATGCCAGCAAAATTGCTCGTTTAAGTTTAATATAATGCCTCTTCTGTTGCAGGTATGTTTCCTCAGTTCGAGTATTTTGAGTATAGAATACTTGTTATCAATTTTTGCAGCATACATGAGCACTGTAAATATCTTCTGAAACTTCACTTCATGTTACCAGTTGAATGAATAAATCCTTGAAAATATTTTGCATCTTCTTCCAGACATTACAGATAGTAAACTGTGAATAATTATTACAACCAGGATATGCTGTAAATTATAGCAGTTCTTTCGACATATTAGCTGAAATGTTACCGTAGATCTTTGGTAATGAAAACTTCTATCAAACACCATATTAGAAGCTCTATACCCACTTCCTGCAACTTGTGGAAGGTTAGCTGCTGACCAAATATATATAGACTGAAATATTTTACATTTTGGTCATCCATATTTTATAGCTTCTCATAATAAAACATTTTATTCTATTTCTTTTTGTCATCACCATGGAACCAACAGTTAACGCAACTGTTATCTAAATAACAATGGACATATTTCATTCGTCTTCCATCTACAATCACTTATTGTATGATATATCACAATGACTCGCCTGAGGAATGTGAAATACTTCAAAGTGACATCATCAATGTTACTCAGTGGTGTATGTAAAGTAATTTACTGGGAATAAATGTTAATAAATATTCAATTGTGACATTCGCAAAACACAGGAACCTTATTCATTAACCGTAATCGATTGATGGAGCCATCTTAAAAGGCTTGAAAACTGTAAAGGATCCTGTTATTTTATTTAACTCCAAGCTAACGGGTTACGGGTTTAATGCCTGCCAACGGAGTGGTTTGGAGCCCACTTTACCAAAAACTGTAGGTTGCGTCCTTAGAAGTTCAGCGGCTTGTTTAGGACGTTAATAACTCCAAGCTCAGGTATGATGCACATATTGATAACACAATAACGTTCAGGTAATTGTGTTTAATTATTAGAACTGGTTGTGAATTTAAGCAAATTAAAATTCTTGAAACCTTATTTCATACATATTTGAATCTAGAATGGAACACGCAAATCTTGTAAGTAGTTCGCAACCCCAAATCAACCTAATTAAATTTAAACGCGTCTAGGCAAATTTTTTTAGATATTTAAAATCCGAATCCAAAACACTCCGTGTCAAAAACAAAGCCAAGTTCCCAAGCAGTACAAAAAAAGAGAGATGTTTCAGCAGACGGAAGTTTTGATATATAAAATTGGCCAAGTTCTTTTCCAAGTAGTTCTCATATCGATTTAGCTAAGTTTTATGGAAAAAAATGAAATTTACTTATACTGCTTACATGACTGGGATTCTTTGAAAAGATTCGTCAACTCTCTGGTAATTCTACTGGCACCTACATAAATACTGTACTGTTCGATTGAGTTCCAGACCAGTTGGCCAAGTTCTTGAAATAATCCCAGTCATGTAAGCAGTATAAGAAGAGAACTACTTGGAAAAGAACTTGGCCAATTTTATATATCAAAACTTCCGTCTGCTGAAACATCTCTCTTTTTTTGTACTGCTTGGGAACTTTGCTTTGTTTTTGACACAGAGTGTTTTGGATTCGGGTATCACAACTTTTTGTAATTTTCTATTTAGGGGTAGATTTTGGGGGTTGATGGTAGTTAGAGATAGGTTAGCTGTTGCTGCTACTCGTTTCTGAAAAGATCACGTTGAGTCAATTTTAACGATATCTAATATATTATATATCGGATCACTTAATTTTAAGGAGACTTTTGGGGGTTGGTGGGATTTATTGGTATCTTACCCTAGATTTTGGTCTTATCTGGAGGTTTACAAGTAACTCCCTAAGCATGTGTAAACTTTTGTATTTCTAGCTAGTTGGAAACACGTCAGAACATGTATATTGATTTTACAATTTGGGGGGTTATTGTCCCCTCCCTAGGGATTGCAACTCAGATTTTAGACATTTTTGGAGTTTTATATATTATCCCATAAGCATGTGTAAAGTTTTACATTTCTAATTAGTCGGGAACATGTCAAACATTTATGTCAGTGAGTGAATGAGTGGTTAATATTACACGAGAAAAACCTATTAAGGGGTCTTATAACTCAGCACCTAATGAACCCTTTGACTTGAGGTTTTGTAGTGTTATAGAAGATCTTATTACTAGTAAACGTTGGTAATTTGATGTTGCCTGGGATAATTAGTAAGTAAGCAGTGATTTCTTGGAAATGGTAATTTAGCTCTTGTTCGGTATTTTTTAGTGTTTCTTATAAAGCTACTTGGCACCGCACATATAGAACTTGGCTGCGTGCGCTGCCGCAAACGCTGATATACGATAGGCACATTATTTGCATAGAGAAAAAACATGTTAACTAAAAGCTAATTTCAATTTTATGAGCCTATGTTATATATCCCTCCCTGGTCTGGTTGTTTGAAAACGTGTTGAAGTTCTATGTGAAATGAAATTTACCGGACAAGATGGTAGGGAAAAGTTTGACAAAATGGGAAAGTGTACCTCCACGTTCAGACTGATGATGTCTTCAGCGAGATGGGAGTTGAATTGCTGGATGCACCACAGAGCCATTTGCAACAGTTGAAGTGGTGATTGCATGAATAGCATGCTTTTGAGTGGGGTCTGTCTTTTAAAAAATATGAGTTTTCTTCTATTTATTTTAATATCAAGTTTGTTACTCGTTTCTGGATTTTTTAAGCCTAGACAACAAAATATAAGTGTTAACCTTAGTTAACAGTTAAAGTGTATGCACGAACAAATGTCTATGTTACATTTTGCGAGTATTGAAAAAAACGGGAAGGAAGTTGAAACTTGTCCGCAAATGGGGATGGCGCTGTATGATGTGACATAGACTTTTGTTCCATCAATCCAACACACTGTTTAAGCGTGTGCTCACTTGCATAGATTTTCTCCACGTAACATAGACTTTTCTTCCATGGTTTTACTAGTGCATTTCCCTCGAGATATTTCTGAATACAGAAGCTATTTGTTGCAATATGCTGCAAAGAAGTGAAAATACATGTGGAGGTCACATCAGAGACCTTTATTTCATAAATAACTCCACTTACACCAAAATGATACATAGACGTTTGTTCGCGCATGCGCCTAAGATATTTAGGTGTAATAGAGTGTAGTTTATTTGACCTCATGTAACTTGTTGAGTAGAGCGTCCTAAAAAACTTAAAAAGTTAGACAGTTGGACAAAATCGAGTTGGTTATTTGTAACGAGATTCTAACGTAAGTAAGTATTTTCTGAAAAAAAAAAAAAAGGTTTGATACATCGATAGAAAGAAGCATTGTTTTGAAAATATTCAAAACTATTTTGTAATTTTTGTGTAAACGTTTCAAAATAGAAACGACATTTTTCATCTATCGTTTACAGTGGCTTGTTATTGAGACCTTATTTTCCTTCTTTACTATTATTATTATTATTATTATTATTATTATTATTATTATTATTATTATTATTATTATTATTATTATTATTAT